>OZ002740.1:303501307-303572535 GCA_963924295.1 Dioctria rufipes
TTTTCGGATCTGAGATTGGAGTTTGCCATTTGGATCGATTTTATAGAGAATTTAAATAATCGTTGGACCATTTGCGCCAAAACTGCTGTTGCAACAGTTGAAGATGTTTCCACCTCGTGAGAGATGAAACATTGTTTTTCATCACAGGTTCAGGTGGAAGTAGTAAGGAAGAGACGATTAAAAAATGCACCGGAGTTAGAATATTGAGATCGTCTGGATCTTCTGTGATAGGACATAGAGGCCTAGAATTAAGGCAGGCTTCAATTTGTGACAATAAAGTAGTAAATTCTTCAAATGTCAGTGAAGAATTCCCTAAAATTGGCTTTAAATGGAATTTTATTGATTTTACTCCGGCCTCCCACAATCCTCCAAAATGAGGTGCGGAAGGCGGGTTAAAATGCCAATATACGCCGTCTTAGGATAGCGTTTTGGCCATCTGCTTATTAGCTTGCAGTATAGCTTCTTTGAATTTCCTTTGTAGGACTTTATCAGCTCCAATGAAATTAGAGCCACAGTCTGAAAAGACGTCTGTACTAAGTCCTCTTCGGCTGGAAAACCGTCGGAACGCTGCTATAAAGGCAGCCGTGGATAGATGGGATACAGCTTCTATATGAATGGCTTTGGTGGCCATGCAAACGAAAATGCATATATACCCTTTAAAAAGACGATTGGTTTTTGTTGCAGCAGCTGAAACGTCCCTCGGCGAACTGCATTCTTGCTGAATACCTAAAAAACAAAAACAGAATAAGCATTAGAATTTATTCAAAAAAATGAATTACAATCAATGATAACATGACAAAAATGCTTACCTGAACAAAGTTTCCGTCCGTGATTCGATGTCCAAGAAAACCCAAGAATTCCTCCGCTCGCTGTAATTATCTAAAACAAACAAACAAAAGAACAATTTAGAAAAGAATTGAAATAAAAATAACTAAAGCTACAAGTAGACAATTACAAAACCAAGGTTTGTTCACATGCATAAAAAGAAGTTACAGGAATACAAACGAAACAACAACAACAACATGCATTACATGGAAATGTAGAAAAACTAACAAATAACAAAACACCAAACTAAGTAACGTAACAAATTAATAATGCAGTAGCAAAATTAACATATAACAAACAATTATTTGTTGTTTAATGTGTTAATTTTCCTACAAATAGACGAAAGTTCCATGTCATGACAGGCAAATTGGCACTTACCCTATGATCATTTTGTGGCAATATTACGGCCGGCATCCATCATCCGGTGTATCCAGACTGTGCTAAAGGTGCTCCAACGACGTTTATTGTTATAAACCTGTAAATAAACACATAAAACACACGAAAAAACCCAGGTGAAAATCACCTGTCACGCACTCAAATTTAATCGCGATTTAGAACTGTGACTTTACGTTTCACCGAGATTCAAACCATGCAATTGACAGGTTTCTTCGCGGCGCGTTCAAGGAATATAAAGGCTTATCAATTAATTACGTGAATTTGAAAGTATTTAGAATTTTATTTATTGCCATTAAGACTAATGAGTAAGAAAGAGACACAATGTAGGAAAGAGATGAAATATCCTTGGAGAAGTTAAAATGCAGAATTTATATTCTACATGTAAATAACATTGCCAGAATTATAAAAACCATTAGTTTATGGCGAATATCGAAATACAAATATTATGTGCAATTGCTAGGAAAAGCATTATAAATGAAAGAAATTTCTTGGAGAAGCAGAATACAATCATAAAAATCATGCTGCACAGCAAACTAAACGAGAAAACAAATAAAAGCAGATTAAGGATATGGAGTCCACAGTTTGCTAATCACCCTATGGGTGAAATTTGGTAGACATTTTGAATAATTTGCCCTCTGGGGTCTATAAAAAAAGCGACGCAAACGTCAAACGCTCTCTCAGTCTATTTTAGCAGTTTAGATGTCTGCGTTATAATTTCGGTTTTGGCAAAATTGAAAAATTTGTTTTTTCTTCGGTCATATTTTTTTATAATCTCCATTTCTTTTCGTTGATTAGAATTTTGTGTTGGATATTCGGTAGTTTTAAAAATTGGTTCATTATTTGTTTTTCATATCGGAATTAGTTAAAATTAGAAATTTTAGTTTCATACGGAAACGCTATTACGGCAGTTGCGGTACAGTTCTCATCATAAAAAAAGGGAATAGTGGTAAAAATTTTTTTGATTTAAGCTTACAAGGTGTTGGGAAATTTTAATAATTTGCACAAGTCTGTGGCAAAAATTGTTATTGTTCCAACCCAATTTCTCCGAATTATTAATTTTTTTTTCAGCAGTGAATTAAGTTTAAAAAATATTCCTCACATTTTTATTTTTTTTTACATAGTTTCATATTTTAATTTTTATTGTTTGTATGAAAGATTCCAACGTACGTGTTAATCCCAAATACGTGAATAGTAGTTGCTAAAGTTTTTTTTTTTCTTTGAATTGATTATAATTTATACATTAACAAACCTTTATCGTAATTGAATTAGAATTAGATTATTGATTGATCTTGTTAAAAACAAAAAAAATATATATATATATATAATATCGAAGTTCAATAAACTGAAAGTCGTCATAAAAATTCTTGTATTATCATTATCATAAAACCAGCACATCCTTCTTTTTTTTATTTCAGCAAGAGGTTAAAACTGTTGGTTTGAATTTTCAGTTACCTTTATTAATTGCTCAAACATTTTTGGTCCTTCAGAACCGGATTTGTGCGACCCGGTTGTAATAATAATTCTGGAGCTTCAGTTAAAAAACTAACAAAGATTGATCAATAATTTTTATTAAAAGGTTTTTCAAATTTTCAAAAAGTTTCATTTGTGAAGAGAATTTCGGCAACTACTGCAACGATCCTATAAGCTTCCTTTCCTTAATTCAAATATTAACTTACAACGCATATAAAAGTCAAGTCTTCAACGCAATTAGTCTAGTCAAATAAGAAATTACAATGGCAACACCAATTGAAGAATTGTGCATAAAGCAAACGGTGCTACCAGATAAGCTAGAACAATCCATAAAGAATGGACAAAGGACTAGGCTAGAAAAAAGGACTGTCAGTTTCTATGAAAGTCAAATAGCAAATTTAGAGAAAATATGGGCAGACTTCGATGCTCACGATACAAAACTCAGAGAAGCCATCATTGCCTCAAAGGAAACATGTACACACAACTACATATTAGCCGACACATACTCTGGTTTAGAAATTAAATACATAGAATATGTAGGGGAATTAACTGATGGAATAGTTACAAAGTCTGCAAAGGAAGTTACAGGCAATTCAGGGGCAATATCCACAATTATTCATACGAACAGTAATCACAGTCAATTACCTCGAATCAATTTACCGAAGTTCAATGGAGAATATTCATCCTGGAGGTCATTTCGCGATTTATATATATCATTAGTGCATAATAACACACAATTACCAGCAGTACAAAAGCTACATCATTTAAAAGGATGCCTATCAGGAGAAGCGGAGCGCCTATTAAAGCATATTCCAATCACTGCAGAAGATTACGAACCAGCCTGGGAAAAACTCAAACTCCGATACGAGAATAAGAGAGTTCTTGTATAAATACTCAGTTGAAATGCCTCACCAATCAGCTAAAGCTAACAACAGAGAACGCTAAGAGCATAAAGTTCCTCATGGACACGACGGAGGAAAGCCTGCAACAGTTAAAGGCACTGGAAGTAGATGTATCACAATGGGATACATTGCTAATCTACTTATTGGTACAAAAATTACCCTTTGTAACTTTACGACTTTGGGAAGAGGAATTGGGAGACACGCTAGCACTGCCAGTAATGGATCAATTTCAAAAATTCTTATTGACTCGATTCAGAGTTTTAGAATCTATGTCCCAATCTACGAGTACCAAGCCACTTATTCAAACAGCAAAAACATATCACATAGCAAGCACAAACAAATTTCCCGCATGTAACGATACACATTACGTGGGAGTTTGCAACGCTTTCACGAAGATTAGCATTTCAAATAGGAGAAAATGCATTGAGGATTCGGGAAGATGCTTCAACTGTTTTTCAAACAAGCATACCGCTAGACAGTGCCCCAATAACCGAAGGTGCAAAACATGCAACGGGCTGCATCATACTCTATTACATATACATGCAGCTTCCAAAAAGATTCAAAAGGAATCAGAAGGAAACCACAAGCAGCAGGAAAAACGTGACAACTTTCACAATAGGAGCTCTAAAGACAAGGAAAACTCTACAGGTTCCAAGCCGACATCCAACGTTCATACTGAAATGAAGGAGGAAACAAAAAGTTTCTTGTCAACAGAAATTCATAATGCATTACTAGCTACAGCGTTGGTGAAGGCTAAAGATCGAAACGGTCGATCAATAGTATTACGGTGTCTCGTGGATCCTGGTTCACAAACATCATTTATAACGCAGAATATCTGCAAACAATTAGGTCTAAAGGAGAGGCCTACTCGATTACAAATCACTGGTTTAAACAAAAGCAAGACTGCATGGTCCAATCAGCAAGTTACGGTAAACTTAACATCTTGCAAAGACGAAGTCAAGGGTATTAAGATGGATATATTGGTCATTAATAAAATAACAGATCACCTGCCAACTGCTCCAATGCCAAGAAAAACACAATGGAAGCATATTAATGAAATTAATTTGGCTGACCCCAATTATTGGAAGCCAGGAGCAATTGCGTACTCCTTGGTGCACTGGTATATGCCAACATCATTTTAAAGGGTATACGAAAAGGGCCTAAGCATGCACCAATTGCCATCAACACGATGTTTGGATGGATAATCCTGGGCAATTCACATGCACCAGTCGAACAGGTTGAAACCTTTACGGTAATTAACCAATCGATTGAAAGATTAAATCATCAATTGAAACAGTTTTGGGAAGCTGAAAAAATTAGCAGTAAGCCAGTAATGAAACCAGAAGACCAGGAATGTGAGAAGATTTTCAAACTAACGCATCGTCGATTGGAAAACGGACAATATCAAGTAGAACTCCCATTTAAAAATGAGAGCAAGCCTAGCTTTGGTCCGTCAAGAGATGTAGCGGTTAAACGTTTTGAATATTTAAAGAACAGATTTAAGGGTGATCAAAATTTAGAAAGAGAATATACTAAGTGTTTGGATGAATATATAACGCTGGGGCACATGGAGGAGATAGATCCAACAATGAACGCAGATGTCAATGATTACTACATCCCTCATCACGCAGTATTTAAAGAAAGCACAACTACTAAACTCCGAATTGTTTTCGACGCCTCGGCCAAAAGCTATAAGGGAAAGTCGCTAAATGAGCAGTTGCTCGTCGGACCAACGATACAACCTAAACTATTTTCAACCCTCTTAAAATGGAGAGAATATAAGATAGCAATGACCGCGGATATAGAAAAAATATACCGAATAATTTCTATGCATCCAAAATATCGTATATTTCAAAGGGTCATTTGGCAGAATCCAGTGACGAAGAATAGGCAAGACTAGCAATTGACTACGGTCACATTTGGCACTTCTTCAGCACCTTATTTAGCAATACGCACGCTGCAACAACTTGCGATAGATGAGATGAAAAATTGGCCATTAGCATCTAAAGCTGCACTTACAGACTTTTATGTGGATGACCTATTGACAGGACCGTATACGGTTGAAGAAGCTAAAGAGCTTCAACATCAATGCATTAACATGCTAAAGGCAGGCAATTTTAACTTACGAAAATGGGCCAGCAACAACACAAACCTTTTACAACACATACTCATTGAGCATCAAGAATTACAATCCATGCTAAACTTCAATGAACATGAAGTAATCAAAACCTTGGGCATACGGTGGCATCCTGCGTTGGACTATTTTAATTTTGTCATCACACCCAAGCAGGATTATAAAGTACTTACAAAAAGATCTATACTGTCTGAAGTGGCAGCATTGTACGATCCTTTGGGCTGGATTGCACCCGTGATCATCGTAGCAAAGCTACTTATTCAATCATTATGGATATCCGAATGCTCATGGGATACTTCAGTTGAAGATAACATTGCCATACAGTGGCAACAATTTAAAGAGGCTTTAAAAGAGTTAGAAAAAATAAAAATATCCCGTTGGGTAGGTACAACACGATCATAAGCGAGTATTCAATTGCATGGATTCTGCGACGCCTCTAGTAAGGCATATGCTGCTGTTGTATATGTACGCGTGCAGAATGTAGACGGAACAGTTACATCGCACATGTTAACATCTAAAACAAAGGTAGCTCCAATTCGACCAATCACGGTGCCAAGATTGGAGTTAAATGGGGCAGGAGTACTTGCTCGAATGATCAAAAGCACGATGCAAGACATGCAGTTAGAAAACGTTACAGTCATAGCTTGGTCAGACTCGATGATTACGTTACAATGGATCCGCAGTCATCCATCAAAATGGAAAAACTACGTGGCTAATCGAGTCGTTGAGATTCAGGACACAGTCGCTCCAGAAACCTGGCGACATGTACCTACAACATGCAATCCAGCCGATATTGCTTCCCGAGGTGTAAGAACGGAAGAATTGTTAGACAACAAGTTGTGTTGGCATGGTCCAACGTGGCTTACTAAAGGAGAGGAACATTGGCCAAAAATAAATATTTCTTCTAGCCAGCCGCAATTGGAGGCAAAGAAAGTTGTCATAGCAACCTTCCATAATCAAACAAAGTCGGAAATTTTATTCAAGTATTCATCGTTTGTAAGGCTGACTCGAGTGATAGCAATGATTAAACGATTTGTGCACAATTGTACCAACAATACAACCAAAATAAACGGTTTACTATCAACAAAAGAATTACAAGCAGCACAAAGAACTATATTTCGATTAGTACAAAGGAGCATCTTTACAAAGGAGTATGATTCATTGCTGTCGCTTAACCCATTCCTAGATGATCATGGAATTTTAAGAGTAGGAGGGCGCCTCGAACATGCCAATATTCCCTACGCGAGGAAACATCCAATAATACTTCCAAAGGATCATCACATTACAAACATAATCATCAAACAAGTACACATCGACACTCTGCATGGAGGAGTGGGATTGACGCTAAACACAAGTCGACACTTGTACTGGATCTTAAATGGAAGAAGAACTGTTGGACGCATTATCAATCAATGCAAAGCATGCGTGGTACAACGCCAACAAACTAGGTCACAGTTAATGGGAAACCTTCCAGCCCCACGAGTAAATATCTCGAAGCCATTTACACATGTTGGTGTGGATTATGCTGGTCCTATAAATATAAAGACCTCTTCACACAGAGCAGCACGAATTTATAAAGGATACTTTTGCATATTTGTATGCATGGCTACAAAGGCCATTCACGTAGAGCTAGTGTCGGATTTAACATCATCAGCTTTTATTGCAGCTCTGAAGAGATTCATATCAAGAAGAGGATTATGCACAAACATCTATTCAGATTACGGCACAAATTTTATAGGTGCAGATAAGAACTTACATCAAGATATCGTTCGAGCCGTAAGGGAAGCATCACCACAAGTGGCACAATATCTTAACACTAAAAATATTGCATGGCATTTTAACCCACCAGCCTCACCCCATTTTGGAGGCCTCTGGGAGGCAGGGGTAAAATCGGTCAAACATCACTTACGTCGAGTAATTGGGCAAGCAATATATACGTCTGAAGAATATTGCACATTATTGACACAGATTGAAGCTTGTGTGAATTCACGACCACTTTGCCCATTGGAAACAACGTCGAGGATTTATCGGTGCTAACACCAGGACACTTTATTATTGGGCAAGCACTCAATGGTGTTCCCGAGCCTGAAATGACAGAGAAAAGACTATCAATAGCTCAGCGATGGAAGCACATGCAGTATTTAATGCAGCAATTTTGGAACAAATGGTCCAAGGATTATTTGCAGCAATTACAGCAAAGGCCCAAACATCAAAGTGGGGGACATAGTATTTCTTAAAGAAGAAAATACCCCTCCAACATTCTGGCCTTTAGGCAGAATTGAAGAAGTATATCCTGGAGCAGATGGTTTGGTGAGAGTGGTCCAAGTACGAACAAGTACCAACAGTTATCGGCGACCCATCGCAAAAATATGTCGCCTAGCAATGGAGTCTACAGAAACTCATGAAGAATAACTAGGTCATGCATTGGGCATATGTTTTTGTGTCGTTTTTGTGCTCGTTGTCCATGTTGTATGTGTTTTTTTCATATGTTAGCTAATCAGTCTTTCTGATTACAGATTATAATGCAAGAAGAAGACGTCTTAGTTTTAGAGGAGGACATTTACTTCTCTCCGCCCAGTAGCCCACTGATGGAGTTATGGGCCGAATTGGGAATCAACCGCCCCACTGGCCTACCGCAGAAGACGATCCAACCATCAAAATCAGGCAAGGCGAGGCAGAATCCAAATGAGCATCCAGTACACATAAATAATCAGTACGTTACCAAATGGAGCCTATTACGGCCATCAACTACAGTCAGCGAAATACAAACGCGGATAGAAAACGACATCCAGAAATTTGTGACTGGAGAAAAAGAAGATATTTACCTAACAAAAAGGGTACTGAAACGCATTGATTTTGAAAAAATCCAAAACTCCAAAAGAAAGGAAGTTAAAGTAAACTTACCGGACCGCTACGAAGTCAAGGTATATGTTTATAGTGATGGGCGTGTACAATTCTGTTCAAGTTTGCAAGAAATAATTTTCCCACAATTAACTAAATGTACCCACGAATTCCACTGCTAAAAAGTGCAATCTGATATGCAGCTTGTGCATAGAATTTGCCTGATATGCAGTTGAGGATAGAATTATCGCGACAATTTCAATGGTAAAGAATGAGAACGAGAACGAGAATACAAGGTTGTTGGTGACAGCACTTATCGATAAATTGCTATCACAATCTAAACTTACCTCAGAAGGTGCGTCAGCCATTAAGGCATTACATGACTCAACGAAGGAAGCCCTTATGGGCCTCGAGAATCTTGGTGTTTCCACAATTAATTGGGACCCATTGCTACTACACATTTTAGTGAGAAAATTAGACAAGGCGACACATAATCTGTATGAACAGTCGCTAGAACAGTGCAATCAGTGGAGAAATTCCTCAATTTTCTGGAAACTCGCTTTCAGTCCCTAGAAGCTCTGGGCCAGAAAGATAAGCTAACGAACGAATTACAACGAAAACTAAGCCAAATTCCCAGTAGGGTCAATTCGTTTGTATCCACCAATACACCTCAACCGAAATGCATAATTTGCAAGGAAAACCATCAGCTTTTCAGTTGTCGGAAATTCCTGAAGTATACACCTGTTGAACGCTTAAGATTCCTACGGAAGAACAACTTGTGTATTAACTGCCTCAGGTCTGGACATCATGCAACCAACTGTACATTAAGGGGATGTACTCATTGCTCCAAGAGGCACAATACATTAGTCCATCTACAGGCCGCACATCAAGAGAAATCGAGCTCAACACAAGCAATGACATCTCCAGCTCAGCAACCAAAGATAGCTGAATCCACAAGCCAATCCATGACACTAGCAACACAGAAGGTTAACCATCATGAAGGCTATGTATTGCTCAGCGCAGTTGCAATAAATCTTACTACACATGATGGCAAGGGCATGATGTGCAGAGCTATTCTCGACTCTGGATCCCAGCTGAACCTCATAACTGAAAGAATCATCAAGAAACTAGGTTTAAAGGGGGCTCCGGCGCTAACGCATGTCCAAGGCATCGGTCAGTCGAAACAACAAGCAAATAAACGAGTAAGTGTGTTGATCCAATCACGCACGAGTGGGTTTTCTGCTAGATTAGAAGCATTCATCCTCAAGCAAATTTTAGCACCACAGCCGACCCGACCAATTGATAGTTCAAAATGGAAAATTCCATCCAATATTAAGGCTGGCCGATCCAAATTTCAATAAGCCCGACTTACTGATCTGAGCAGAATTCTACTACCAGCTTTAATCGGTTGGGCAGATAAGACTAGGAAAAGGACTGCCAACATTACAGAACACTGTTCTCGGCTGGGTGTTAGCTGGTAAGATTGACCGGATACCGCAAGACCAAATGCTCTGTTGTGTATTTAATAGCGGCCAAGAAATGGATCTTCAACTAGAAAGGTTTTGGACCTTGGAAGAAGCTTCTGAAGATAGTAAAACCTTTACACCTTCAAAAAACGATGTGAAGAACACTTTAACCAAAGTGTCAAAAGAAGTGACACAGGGCGTTTTATTGTTAAACTACCATTCAGGGAAAATCCACAAAAATTAGGTGAGTCTAAGGACATCGCATTACGGAGGTTCTGGTCAATAGAGCGAAAACTAATGAAGAATAGTGAGCTCCGCTCCCAGTATCTTGAGTTTATGAATGAATATCAAAACCTAGGCCACATGCAGGAATTCGACGTTGAAACAATCACGACCCAGATCATCCTCTAAAATGCTTTCAACTGAATACCGTCACGTACGGAACAACCTCTGCTCCATATTTGGCGACAAAGTGTATGCAAAGACTGTCTCAAGATGGGATGTAGGCGAATGGTTGTATCTTAATCTCTTAAGTGTGAGACGGAGAAAAAATAAAACTGACAAGAGATTGAGATAATGTATATATTGTAAGACAAAATTTGAAATGGCATGTGAAATTTAAATTTATACCCTAAACTTAGAGCCTAGAGAGACTGTCTTCATAATGAGTCGATTTAAATTTAGTCAAGTTAGCTCAAGGAAATAAAGATGTGACAGACTCTGAACGAATATTAGTTCACCTGAAATGTCATTACCAGTTTTGTTACGCACTTTCTGGTGCGAACGTTTCCCAGCTAGCGATGGAGGAGGGAATGGGTTGAGGCACCAATGAACACTTTTTTTTTGGGCGCCACGTGGTTCTAAGTCCACGAACTTTTTAGTGAGGAAATTGCAATAAATTAAAAACACCAACTTTCGTAAACAACCTACTTTATAAATTGAGCCACAAAACCTATTGTCTCTTCTACAGATGTGTCTGTCAATTCACATTTTTAAAATTGAACCCGTTTTAGCATGAGGCGGCACACAACACTTCAAAATGCTTATGACTAATTATTCAATATATGACCATTAATATTGAAGAACAATTCTTCAAGAAAAGAAAACAAGAAAAAACGAAATTAAAGAAAAACCACTTAACTTTCCATTTCCCTTGAAATATGTACGTGGCCCCGTCCAGCTCCCTTTTCTAATTCGCTCGGAATACTGCTTCTTCGCCGACTCTGCTGCACCAATTCTTCGACCTTTTATTTTGTTTTAATTTCTTGCTGGACGCCTTCTGTCTGCTTTTCTTCCTTCCCTTTTCTTTTTTTCGTTCGACTACTTGGATTTTTATTTCTAACCTTTGTTTTTAAATTTTATTAATCTTTGGCTATCGCTTTTCGTCACTCTGCATGCTGTACGGTCGTCTGTCTGCTCGTGAGTGAGTTCTGCTATCCCCGGAAGTCGGACTGTCCCTTTCACCTACCAGCATTGCCTAACTCGTAGAATTTCCGCCGTATTCTTGTATCATACTCCGAAATATCGTTTTTATTTTATTAAATTTCCCAATCGATTAATTATTTATACATGGTTTAAATTTTCTTTCCTTCGAAATTGTTTCAGTAGAATTTTCAGTAGGCGTGAAAGTGTTAATTATACCAATATTCATTGCCCTCTATTTTCTTGATTTGTTTTCGATCTTCGGGGCCAATTTTGTTAGGTTACTGGGTTAGGGACAGTCCCGTAGGAAATGTCGAATTGGTGTAATTTTTAGGGGTTTTCCGTTGTTTTGGTTTCCATCGGTGAGGGAGTCTGAACTGGGTGAGTACGAAGTTTTCTAATATTGAATTTATACATTATCTTTAAAATTTTAGGTGCGCCAGAGCGTTTGCTTGCCGCGTCATGCTAATATGGTAAGTTTCTTTAATTACGATTCCTATTAATATATTTCTAGTATTTAAATTCCAAAAGCTATAATACCTTTTACCTTATAACTTCTTCAAGCATAATTTGCAAATTTAATCTATAAGAACTTACAACCTGTACCAATCAATTTAACTAGCGAGCAGTAACAAAATTTATCTAATCTTAATAATTAGCAATTCAAGCGCTACTAAATTTTATCTAATTGTCTACGCTATCTACAATTCAGGCAATACAAAACTTTATCTAATTTTAATAATAAGCAATTCGGCAAAACGAAAACTTCCTAATTATTTACCAATAACAATTTAATTCACGCCATTAATAATACGATATATATTCTAATTATCTACAATTAGTAAACTAAGCCATTCAACAGTAATATCTAATTCTAATTTTCTCGTAGGTAATCGCCGTTCCGTTACTGCTATTCATGCGTTTATGGTGCTGGATCAGAGTAACTGCTCTCATCTTCATAAACTACGCGATGATGATTTATGCCACGGCCTTGGTTTTAAGTTGTGAATCCTTTTTTTGTGTTGGGGATCTGGAAGGGGAATTTCTCCGCAGAAATCATTCGTGGATAGGCAAGTTTTTTTTTCTTAATTTCTAGTTGATCTTTCTTAATTTATTATGTTATTCTTTTAACTAATACTATCTTTTCTTCAATTTACAGCAGCATCCGTGACTAGAAAAAAAATACATAACATTACCTCCCTTTCCTTCGAGAGATTTCGAAGAAATCTTTCCGATTTAGCATACCATACAATTTAAAATTGATCAAAAAAAAAAAGAAAAAAAAAGGAAAGTACTAATACTGCTCCTTATTCAGCGCCAGCTATGGCTCGTCACTCCAAAAAAAAATTATTGTATAATGTCCACTATCCGAGGAATCTAAATAATTACTGGGGAAATATATAAAAAAAACTATGCACTACCAACTAGTGTCGCCCTTTTCACTATCAATCTTCTGGGGGATCTGCTGCAACCGCCTTAAGATCTTTTGAATGCCAGTTCCCAGCACTTTTCCCCTTTTCATCTTGTAATTCATAAGTCCACGGCGAGACAGCCTTGACCACTTTAAATGGCCCCATATACTTAGGTGCTAGTTTAGCATTAAAATACCGTGCCGTATCTGACAAGACATAGTTTTTACGCCATACCCAATCGTTCTTATAAAATTTATGGTCTCTCTTACGTAGGTCATATCCATGTTTTGCCAATGCAGCTGCTTTACTCAACCTTAGCTTAACCTCATTTCTTACTTCACCTAAGACTTTAGAGCGAATTGTAGCATCAAACTTCTGTGGATCATTGTCTTCCTTATAATCACTGGCACAAATAATCATTTCCCTACCGAAGTTCACAAAGTATGGGGTCAATTTCGTTGCTTCGTGAGCAGATGTGCGGATGGCGCAGGCAATTTTAGCCAGATATGAATCCCACAGTCGGTGGTTATCTGCTACATACGCTCGCAGCATTGACTTGATCTCCTGATTCGTTCTTTCAGCCGGATTGGCCTGTGGGTGGTAAAAAGCAGTGAAACAAATTTTTATCCCATAATCTGCACATATTTTACTAAATTCCTTTGACCTAAACTGAGGTCCATTATCACAAACTAATAGCTTAGGGACACCAAATACTAAAAATACAAAATCTTCTAATGCCTTACAAATAGGAAGTACCGTGGCTGATCGCAGAGGGAACAACATTGGAAATTTCGAGAACTGATCGACAACAGTGAGAATATATTTATAATCTTTATTAGAGCGTGGTAATGGCCCGATTAAATCTACATTGATCGCTTCCCATGGTTGACTAACTGGTTGTCGCCGTGCCATAAGCCCTGCTGGCTTCTTCAGCTCTGGTTTTATGACTTGGCAGATTGTACAACGTTTTATGTATGCCATCACATCTGACTTCATTTTGGGCCAATAGTACCTTTGCTTCAACCGCTCGTAAGTTTTTTTAACACCTCGATGACCTGAAGTTGGTATGTCATGAGCTTTGAACAAAAGGTCTCTTCTATTAGACTTTGGTACTACTTGCTTCCAACCGTCATCCATTGTAGTTAACTCAGGATAGTTGGGCCGACAATACTTATACAAATCATTCCCATCTACCTTCCAGTTAGGATACCTTAAAGGATCTGTCATGGTCAAATTTTTCATTTTCGCGTACCACTTATCTTCTACCGAAGCTGCCCTAGTTTCAGCTATGCAATCGACGACGGGGACGGAACGAGATAGCCAATCTGGTATGAGATGTTCCTTACCTTTTCGGTGAACAATGTCGAATTCGTACTGTTGAAGGCGCATAGCCCATCTTGCTAACCTTCCCGTCGGATCTTTTAAGTTATGCAGCCAGACTAAAGAGGCATGGTCTGTTATTACTGTGAAGCGTGTGCCTTCTATATACGGCCGCAATTTCTCAATAGACCATAGCACTGCGAGACATTCTCGTTCAGTAGTACTGTAATTTCTTTCGCACCTGTTAAGAGATCTGCTCAAATATGCTATGACCCTGTCTTTCTCTTCTATTTGTTTGGTTAATACGGCCCCTATACCATAGCCCGAGGCATCCGTATGAATAAAGAAAGGGTACTGAAAGTCCGGGCAATTCAGTATGGGAGCACTCACAAGACATTCCTTAATTTTCCGAAAGGATTCTTCACATTCAGTGGACCACACAAACTTCCTTCTCTTTTTCAACAGCTCGGTAATAGGAGCCATTTGTGTCGCGAAGTTGGGGACAAATCTTCGGTACCAAGCAGCCATTCCTATAAATCTCCTTACTGCTGAGACATTTTTGGGTGGCGGAATGTTCAAAATGCATCGGACTTTTTCTGGATCAACTTGCAAGCCCCCCTCACCTATTACATATCCCAGATACTTCAGTTCTGGCCGACAGAATTCACACTTTTCGAAATTTATCGCTAATCCTGCTTGGTACAGCCTTTCTAGAACCTCTTCTAAAATTCTCGTATGTTCTTCGAATGTCTGTGTCACAATAATGACATCATCTAAATAAACAAATACCTTGTTTTCCAACTCTCCTGACAACACCCTATCAATCAGTCTTTGCCATGTTGCCGGCGAATTAGTCAAACCGAATGGCATCCGGCGGAACTGAAAAAGACCCTTCCCTGGAACTGTAAAAGCCGTATATTGTTTCGAGCTTTCCGATAAAGGTACTTGCCAAAAGGCAGACTTTATGTCTAGAGAGGATAAGTACTTGCCATCCCTAAGCTTATCTAAAGTTGCAGATACGTAGGGCAAAGGATAGGCATCTTTTTTCGTGACCTTGTTCAATTTGCGGTAATCCACACAAAATCGATACTTGCCATCTTTTTTCCGCACCATAACAACCGGAGAAGACCACGGACTACTGGAAGGCTCCACCACGCCTGCGTTAAGCATATTATCCAACTCTTCATTAATAATAACCTGAATAGCTGGTGATACTGGATAATACCTTTGCTTTATAGGTGGGGAGTCCGTTTGAATCACGTGTTCTACTTGATTAGTACAACCGAGGCCTGTACCCATTTTACTTTTCGCTGTTTCCACAATTTTCTCCAATTGTACTCTCTCCGGTGGTAACAAATTTAACTGACTCTGAAGAGCATTAACGTGACACTGCTTATCTTTAAGCGTAAATTTCCACTCGTTTCTATTAAAATCTGCTTGAATGCTCATCTCGCGCCAGAAATCTATTCCCAGTATAATATGCATTGGAAGCTCTGGTATAATTAAAACATCGAAAATACTCACACGTCCCTCTAAATTTATTGGGAGACTTACTTCCCCAAGTACCCTTACAATACTCCCATTTGCCAAGTTAACTCTCGTCGCGTCAGTCGCCTTTATTTTCAACCCCAAACTTTTCAATATGTTCCATCCTGGCCCACCCACAATTGTACGAGAAGCTCCCGAATCCAGTAATCCACAAAAAATCGTACCAAAAATTGATACTTGCAAATGTGGGCGCGTATCATTATCAGCTGACGCAAAAACATAATCCAATAATGTGCGTAAGGATTCCTTTTTTCTCTCTACTTCTACTTGTTTAGCTGTAGGATGTACGGCTAAATTCGGAATACTCGCGTCGCCGCTTAAGTGCGAGCTCCACTCCCGTTTCCCGACGTAGATGGTTGAATTGTACTAGTGCGGTTACATTGCGGGCATCTAGGGCGTATTACACCCGGCGCACCACACCCATATCAACTAATATTACCTGGACAAAATCTAGCAATGTGTCCTGTACGTCCACATTTGAAGCAGTTCCGATTACCCATTCTTACTGCGCCGCTTTCATTTGTTACTGAGGCAACGTTGGTCGCCTCCGTTCCTATATAGGCTAAGTCTGGCTCGAGGAGTTGGTGATTTCGTCTAGATGGTGGAGGCACGAAAGCTTCTACAGAAGAACGGACAGACTCAAGCATCCTACCTACTTCCACTAATTTTTGCACTGAGTCTATTCCTGTAAGGCCTAGCTGAGTTTGATAGAAAGGACTTATATTGCGCTTTAAGATTTTTAACTGCTGATCTTCGGATAAAGGATCCATCAAGCGCGAGAACATGTTAGTCATCATAGCAACATACATTCCCATAGTCTCGTCCTTTCCCTGGGTTCGCCGTTTTATCTCGTCTAGCAAGCGGTCATCGTAATCCGATGGTAGAAACTCCCTTTTTAACTCTCTTATCAACTCAGACCAAGAATGAAAGTTAGCCTTATTTGCCCGATACCAAATGAGAGCTTTCCCGGTAAATAAATCCAGGGCGGAGTGAAATAGTTGTTGTTTTCGCACCCCTCTGGCTTCTGCTAACTCACCAACTCTCTCCAAGAACGAATTCACTGACTTCCCATGCTCTCCCGAAAACTTAATGTCCCACTTGTATATTGGTACACGCGCACGAGCATTTGACACGACCGCTGCTTCCATTGACGAACCTAAACCCTCTTCAGACGAGTCATCTTCAGCTTCATCTCCATCCGCTTTTATGCTCAGAGTACCTAGAGCAAGAATTAGCGTAGCTCGCATTTGTGACTTTTGTTTCTTTTCGTCCGCGGTTCCTGCTTCTGCCCTAGTCAATCTACCTAACGCCCATTCGATCTTTGTCTGAATCTTCGTATACTCCGAAGATCCTACTTCCCCAACAAAACTGTCCAGCAATAAATTTATTTCTTCCGACTTCTTATTCAACACTTCCATATCATCTTTAAATTCATAAGGATATGGCTGCACGAATGTACTTCTACCTTCTTTTTCTACCCTTAGCGCAGCTCGTAGAGAAACACGCATATCATCTACTTTCCCTTGAGGTAGCCCTCGTATTGTGAGCTCGTAGACCAGCTCATCTTGATTCAACCGATTTATTTCCATTATTAAAAAAAAAAATTTAAAACCGAACTAGTGGAAACAAAAAAAAAATATGCAAGGAATTCCAAAAAAAAAATTGTGCAAAAGGATCTTAATTTAACTCCTATTTAGATACAAGTGAACAAAGTGGAACAGTTATACAAAAAAAATTATGGCAAAGAGTATTGGTTTAACAACTACTATTCAAATATGGGCCGACCAAAAAAAAAATTATAAAAAAAAAACAACCAATGTCATACCAGGCTTTTAATTCGGGGCTCTGTAATATTCCTGCGTTTGAATTTCACACTACCATATACTTTTAATTTGATAATTGGTCTTATCTCTGGGAATGTCCGTTGACAACCATTGGAACTCTGCGTTCATTTACTTCCCGTGGTTATCTAATACTATTAAACTATTAAATTAACTTAATTAAATACTATTGTTAAACTATTGCGAGTGATTGTTAGAAGAAATTCAAATTTAAATTAAATTAAATTTTATTATAATATTAGTTTTCCCAAACTTTTCAGTAGTGATTATTTATTGTCGATGCTCTCCATGAGAAAGAGAGAAGCTTTAAAGTATTAACATTCGTTTGTTACTCGAACATTAAGAAACTAAATGAGATGCAATCCTTACGTATATAAATATGAAGATTGCCTTGTCACTTTTGTGCTCTTTTCATCACAAATCGTTAATTTGTTTCAGATTAGCAAACAGGATTTAGAGGGAATCCCCAACCTCCCCGGAAAATGAAAAGGAGTTGAATTTTATCGAGGCAAAATCTAATCTAATTGCACCTGCTATATACTGTTACACAGCTATGTATCCGCCGTCTCTAACGTGGACTCTTTAAAATGAATTCTTAAACCTTAATCTTTGTTTAAACAATTACTCCTTTGATGTTAGCTCGGTTCAATTATATAAAGGGGATGCGTGATACTAGTCCGATACCTTATCTCAACATCCACAAATATAAGCCAGTATAACCCGAATACCTAAGGCCGTTTTCCTCATCCGATACTTGCCCACTGCGTCGCTGCCGTACTCTAATGATTTTTGAGAATTTGTCACGATCGATAATAATCAATTAAAATAGACTTAATATACTCTGTTTGACCAGTTTAAGTTTCAATAGCCAACCTAAATCTTCTCATAAAACTCTATAGATCAAGATTCCAACCATTTGTATACAAAATCTTAAATACTAATAGCACCAGCTGTCTTCAAGACCAGCACGCAGCAATAACAACAACAAGGCTGAGCTGGGTGACAATGACACACAAACAATTTTGCAGGTATCTAGAAACTTTTATATATTTTTAAGCATACAGCTTAATACATGTAACGAGAATCTGTACCCGATATATACAGCAAGCTGACTATTTTGTTTTGATTATTCAAGAGGAAACTACAAATTCGCGAAGTAGTTTGCCAATTGATTGCGACTGCTTATCTACTTAACGACATATGGAGGATTAGAAAAAGGAACCTATTCATACTGATTCTAGAATAATGAACAAATTATTTCTTGGAATGACAAAACTATAAGTACACTGGCATTCTCACACCTTAACCAACCCACAGGTTATTGAACTTCCTCTTTCTCTACGTCACACTAAACTTGAATGATCTTTAATTTTTGCACCCACTTTTTTTTGTAAATTTATAACAACTGTAGCCACTACTGAAAGGGGGAATTCTCCATTTACGAATATGGGTCAAATATTTTTATCTAGGTCATTACCGGCTTAACCACAAATTTTAAACAGCTGGACTGTCGATAACTATTATGCCATCAATTTGTTTTTGTCAGATGCTTAGCGTTGGAGTATTCCTACACTGACGCTATACAAAAAAAGTCTACCACTGCAGGCATGCCAGCATTGTTATCGAGTCTATTGATACAGAGCTGATTTCCATATGATAGATGCCGACTAGATGCATATTCTTCTGGCTTTACTCGCCGTACCAATGCAATCTGCTGAATGACTGTTGTCTTACCAATGTAAGTGCGAACAAAAAAAAATTATGACGAAGTGAAAAGATGTGAGAATGAAGTGCTTGTGTGTATGTAGATATAACCAAATTTAAACAAAAATATATTTATACATATATATATAGATAAAAATTAAATTGTCAAACAAAACGGTATGCGTTCATTTGAATGCGTATAATACTAATTGGATTTGTCTATTCTTCACTTATTTCAAGCAAAAATAATTAACCACAAAAACCTGAAAATTTAAATTCGGAAGCAACTGAAATGAAGAGATATGTACAGGCAAAAAGATTGTCACGGATGCTGTGTATAAGAGTGCCTCTGAATATTTTACACTCACAATAAACTTCTAAACAAAAAAAAAAGCTTTTGAAAAAGTTCAATTTTCGAAAATGTGTTGTGCACTGCCTCTGCTAAACAATGTTGCGAAACATTCCCACTAAATGCATAAAAGTACTTTACATATAAAATTTTTTTTTTTTCTTTTTTAAATTTGCGTGTTCACGGTCCTCTTTTGAAATGGCCCCACGTTGGGCGCCAAAATTCTGTTACGCACTTTCTGGTGCGAACGTTTCCCAGCTAGCGATGGAGGAGGGAATGGGTTGAGGCACCAATGAACACTTTTTTTTTGGGCGCCACGTGGTTCTAAGTCCACGAACTTTTTAGTGAGGAAATTGCAATAAATTAAAAACACCAACTTTCGTAAACAACCTACTTTATAAATTGAGCCACAAAACCTATTGTCTCTTCTACAGATGTGTCTGTCAATTCACATTTTTAAAATTGAACCCGTTTTAGCATGAGGCGGCACACAACACTTCAAAATGCTTATGACTAATTATTCAATATATGACCATTAATATTGAAGAACAATTCTTCAAGAAAAGAAAACAAGAAAAAACGAAATTAAAGAAAAACCACTTAACTTTCCATTTCCCTTGAAATATGTACGTGGCCCCGTCCAGCTCCCTTTTCTAATTCGCTCGGAATACTGCTTCTTCGCCGACTCTGCTGCACCAATTCTTCGACCTTTTATTTTGTTTTAATTTCTTGCTGGACGCCTTCTGTCTGCTTTTCTTCCTTCCCTTTTCTTTTTTTCGTTCGACTACTTGGATTTTTATTTCTAACCTTTGTTTTTAAATTTTATTAATCTTTGGCTATCGCTTTTCGTCACTCTGCATGCTGTACGGTCGTCTGTCTGCTCGTGAGTGAGTTCTGCTATCCCCGGAAGTCGGACTGTCCCTTTCACCTACCAGCATTGCCTAACTCGTAGAATTTCCCCCGTATTCTTGTATCATACTCCGAAATATCGTTTTTATTTTATTAAATTTCCCAATCGATTAATTATTTATACATGGTTTAAATTTTCTTTCCTTCGAAATTGTTTCAGTAGAATTTTCAGTAGGCGTGAAAGTGTTAATTATACCAATATTCATTGCCCTCTATTTTCTTGATTTGTTTTCGATCTTCGGGGCCAATTTTGTTAGGTTACTGGGTTAGGGACAGTCCCGTAGGAAATGTCGAATTGGTGTAATTTTTAGGGGTTTTCCGTTGTTTTGGTTTCCATCGGTGAGGGAGTCTGAACTGGGTGAGTACGAAGTTTTCTAATATTGAATTTATACATTATCTTTAAAATTTTAGGTGCGCCAGAGTGTTTGCTTGCCGCGTCATGCTAATATGGTAAGTTTCTTTAATTACGATTCCTATTAATATATTTCTAGTATTTAAATTCCAAAAGCTATAATACCTTTTACCTTATAACTTCTTCAAGCATAATTTGCAAATTTAATCTATAAGAACTTACAACCTGTACCAATCAATTTAACTAGCGAGCAGTAACAAAATTTATCTAATCTTAATAATTAGCAATTCAAGCGCTACTAAATTTTATCTAATTGTCTACGCTATCTACAATTCAGGCAATACAAAACTTTATCTAATTTTAATAATAAGCAATTCGGCAAAACGAAAACTTCCTAATTATTTACCAATAACAATTTAATTCACGCCATTAATAATACGATATATATTCTAATTATCTACAATTAGTAAACTAAGCCATTCAACAGTAATATCTAATTCTAATTTTCTCGTAGGTAATCGCCGTTCCGTTACTGCTATTCATGCGTTTATGGTGCTGGATCAGAGTAACTGCTCTCATCTTCATAAACTACGCGATGATGATTTATGCCACGGCCTTGGTTTTAAGTTGTGAATCCTTTTTTTGTGTTGGGGATCTGGAAGGGGAATTTCTCCGCAGAAATCATTCGTGGATAGGCAAGTTTTTTTTTCTTAATTTCTAGTTGATCTTTCTTAATTTATTATGTTATTCTTTTAACTAATACTATCTTTTCTTCAATTTACAGCAGCATCCGTGACTAGAAAAAAAATACATAACAGTTTTTCACTGTACATAAAGATGATGGTTGAAAGAGGTCAAAAAGAGAAGACAAGCTGCAAAGAGATTTTATTTATGATCAGCTGATTGATGTTACTACTGGTTTTATTGGAAAATCTTTCCATTTTCCAATAAACTGATCTAAAATTAGTTTATTTAATGACACTTTAACTGCAGTTCGACTAATAGGGAGTAAAATTTGCTTGATTTGAAATTGAATCGAAATATTGCAAAAGTGTCATTAATGCATCTCATTTGCGTGACATACTGCACATTTGACTCCATTAAAAATTTAAATTTAAGTGATTCTGAAGATAATCTCTCTAGGGTATTAGTTGCTCAACTCAGCCTCAGTTTAATTAAGGCTGTTTAGTCCACCTAAATGTCACGAAAAGCTCCCAGCCTGTTTCTACCATGTTCATCAATTCCTGGAAAAAAACAGAAAGGCACCACAAAGTATCAAACTTAAAAAGAATAGTAATCAACAGAATACTTATTTGACATCTGCTGCGTCCTGTATGTAGCATTTTCACTGGATGTCCTCAATTAGTGCACCCAAGCATAAAATGCTCCAAATCTCACTCCTAATGGAACCTTTGCAGATGTTTTAACTAAAACAATAACTAATGATTAATCAATAATTAATCAATAAATCACAAACTTACCAAATCATTGTACCTCCGTATATTGACACCTTTTTTCATGTCATTAAATGACATCTACACAGTAAGCTTTCTTCGCCTTCGCCGCAGTCAGAATACGAGCAATTGCAATAAACGTCGCTAGGGCAACACCGAGAGGAGAGAACTTATAACTGGATGCGGCGGCTATATAAAGCCGACGAGCCGCAGCACAAAACCATTCTTTGTTCAGAGTTCATCTGACTCAGAGTCTAATCTGAAAAGAATCGTGTTCCCATCCTCCATACAGATGTATAATTCTGTTCAGAGTTTAATCTGAAAGTTTGGGCTCATTACATCTGTTTTGCACCACACGTTGCAGCACGCTGCTGCACCCCTTTTGCTGCTTATTTAGTTTTTCTGTCTGACAGGGCCGCTACCATCAAATTGATTCACAGAAAATCCTTGTGTGCGTCATTTTACTGCCCTAGTGCCCACACGTATTAGCAGCATAATTATTTTTATTCTAGTAGTTTATAAAGTGACAGAAACTAATTCCGGTCTTCTTCTTTTTTTGCAGAAATAAAGAGACGGACCACGTTTTTTGGACCATTTTTTTTTATTTTTTATTATTGAATTTTTTTTTAATGTATTTGAATTGTTAATTTGAATTTCTAGCTTTAAGCTTTTTGAATTTCGTGAATTTGTGATATTAGGTTAAGGAAATGAATTATTGAATAAAATTTTATATTTGAAGTTGAAAAACGCTGAGTTATCTTTTCAACAACCGTCATCTCTCTCTTATTGTTTGAGACCAGCTCTCACAAAGGCTGAATATGAATTGAAATGAAAACAAGGAAAAAAAACTAGAATTCTTATCATACCCTAGATGACTGCCAGTATGTAATTTCGTATGGTCACCCATCTGTGAAAGTTTGATTTTTGAAGTAGTTTTTTCATTATATATTTCTAGAACGGTTCGTAGGACAGTAAAAATTAATATGATCAATTTCATAGGATTTCATGTTCTGAAGAACTTTTCAGTACAATAAAAATGTCTAGGACTAATCCTTTTCACAGCATACGTAAAAAACGTACATTTTTCTATGACAAGAGGTTGCCCGATTTAACTAATTTTTGAAATTATTTATTATTTCTATAAAAATGCCGTCTTAGAGTAGACCGTGCACCCAGTACTTTTTAAGATATAGGGTGTGTAATAAAAAAAAGAGCAAGATTTACGAATCACCCTGTAACTGGGCAGGGTGCTATTTTGCCCTACAATTTTTTACTTGTATGGATGAGAA
Organism: Dioctria rufipes; assembly: GCA_963924295.1. NCBI lineage: Eukaryota > Metazoa > Arthropoda > Insecta > Diptera > Asilidae > Dioctria > Dioctria rufipes. Next base: position 303,524,942 of record OZ002740.1, read on the forward strand.
GAATCATTTCGCAAAATATACTCATATTCGTATAGGACACCCTGTATAGTGATAAAGAAATTGTTTTTCTTTATTATTTACTCACCTCATCTTTACCTTATTCTTCCTGCGGTGATTTCATCTGCAGCCAACATAAAAACATGAAATGGCTTAAGTAAACGTTCAGTAAACAATATTTTGTGTTGGTAGCTCCAACTCTTCTGCCATAGGGCGAAAGATAGAACTGTAAAACTTGAGCTATTCTTTCCTATAGGAAAATGGCAATACGCTCAGTCCATTGTTATAAGTCAGTGGTACTACTGCGGACAGGTTATACCATATTTCAAAAAAACCTGAATCGCAATAATTTTGGATGGTGATTTTTTTCTAGATTAGGTGTTTTTCCTGAGATTGATTTTAAGTTGCCTAACTCTCCTTTCTCCATTAACAGAACAAGCATATATTACATAAATACAACTGTGGAATTTCTGGGGGCTTCCTTCAAAAGATTCTGCAGCTCACAGTTTGATATGGTACGGCCATGTAATGTTTGTTTGTTCTCTTCAGGGCATGCATCAAATTTGGCTACACACAAAAGCTGTTGGCGGGGTCTTCTGTGAGGAGGCTCATTTGGAACTTGTCATACAAGTAGAAAGCCATGTTACGATCTTCCATGCGGAGGTTAAGGCCATTCTTGAAGCGAGAAGGAACCACCTTGGCTCAGACACTGAGATTAAGTGGATTGCCATCCGCTCAGACAGCCAACCGGCCTTCAAGGCCTTGTCAAAACCCATCATAACATCTAACCTAGTACTGGAGTGTAAGACCACCCTGAACTCCCCCTCTCAGTTTAACAGGGTACTCGTTCTTTGGATGCCTGATCACAACGATGTTGTTAGAAATGGAAAAGCGGGCCTGCTGGCGCATTCTGGAGCGTCCTCGGAGTCACCGCCCTCCACAATTGGGATCACTCCGGGACACCTTTTCTCTCGAATTGTAAATTAGGCCGATTGCGAACACAGTTGTCTTGAGTTAGACGACCCTTTGGGTAGAACAACAAAGGAATTGTGGGGTAAAACTAACCCAAGTTTCAAAAAAAAAGCTGCTAGGAATGAGAAAACGTACGATGAGAATGTTGGTGTCTATCCTTACTGGACACTGTTCTCTCAGGGGTCACCTGCATAAGATAGGACTGGTTGATAACCCTACATGCAGAGAATGCGGTGACTCACTTTATTTATCACTGTCCAGCTCTCTCCGGAAAACATTGTAGATTCCTTGGCTCACACCTCTTGGATGAATTGCATGAAGAAGGTAAGGAGGGTTCGGGGCCAATCTTATGGTTTGAAAGAGCGTCTGGTTGGGACCTATGCTCTTATTTGTGGGTCCCTGAGGGTGCTCAATGGGGCCTGCCCCCCACCCTCCCCGGGGGTATTCAACCGCCTTTTAATCGAATTGAATCCAACGTTTGTTTGCTGGCACTGATTTCAATAACTGAACTGATAAATCTGATTTGGATTTATTCCTCATTTTAAAAGATACTTCGCTTACCTTTGCATCAGCAAAATTTCAGTATAGCACAAATGTTTCCAGGATAATAAAAAGTATGAGGAATTTGTATATATTAAAAAAAGAATGAACATTTTGGACACATATTTACTTAAGAAACTTCCTATTGACTTTTCTAGAATTTAATATTTCGGAGTCAGTATCATAAATTAATCCAAACAGCACGCTCAAGATTAGAGAAACAATCCCATCGGTTTTTGAAAAATATTATCTTTTGCAGAGAGAAGCACCATAGTCAGTTTAAAATAAATAAATTAAATGAACAGTAAAAAAAACTCATGAAATGCAAATGCACTGCACTAAAAGAATTTTTAAAATTGTACGAAATTTGTGAGAAAAACTTTTACAGACATTTACATAAGCGAATTCAGCGGTTCGATTTATTATGACTATAAAACTCTATTACTTTTCTTCAGAATTTTTATTGAAAAGACCATATTATGCATAAGACATACATGAATACGTGTTTTCACTTGTAAAACATTATCTCTGCTCTTTCGCTTCTATGCATTCTAAAGAAGGTAGAAGCATGCATTAATTTGCATATCAATAAAAAATACCAACCATGAGTGAAAAAAATTTCCATAATTTTAAACTACATATTTTAAGCGTAATATGTAAGACGTATGTAGTTCAGAAACTCTTACGAATACAAGAAAGAGCATATGTGGATACGTATGAAATTAGGTCACGTCTTAAGGATAAGTTTAGTGAAAATTTATAGAAAAATGTTATGTACTTTTATGCATAAATATCTTTTGACCCTATATCTTTAAGAATCATGCCACTCTTAAAATTCATCAATTATCACACTTTTAAAAATAAAAAAATAATAAAGAACCAAGGACAAAACGTTTCTGCTGAATATAAACAAAATTTCCTTCTAAATAACTAATTAAGTTGCTAATTAGTCTCGGAGCATTTACTTCACTTAAGGCAGTTCTTTAAAAAAGGGTTAACCAATCGGATATCATCTTGGAAAATTTTCTTAAACGACAGGTCGCGTACCAGAAACTTGTGGGTACGGAAAATTTTTAGAATCAATCAATATCAATCAATTATGTTTCGCAGTTCACAGATGGAACGAGTTTAGGCGTACAATAGTCATCATTAGGTAGGGGAAGGTGCTGTACCTTGGTACCATGGTACCACTTTTGTAATAGTCTTTTTTTTTTTACAAAGTTAATGAGACAAATCTTAAGCAAGCGTTAATTATAAATTGTCTAACCCTATTAACTTTCCAATAATAGTCGAATATGCAGTTAAAAATTTATATTTCAGGATATATGAAAGGAAATGTGAAGGTCGTGCTTACTGTTACAAGGGACAACATGCAGCTGTACCATGGAGAGTGGGGTATTGTACCTTGGACATTTATAATTTACTAAGAAGAAATGAAGAAGAAATATCAACAGACTTAAATGAAATACCACTCTTTATTCAATCAAGATTAACAATATTTTCAAAGCGGGTTACTAAACACAAAATTGCTATAGTTATAAGGCCGGGCTGTGGCTTTCTTGGACATGTCCGTTGTACAAATGTTTAAAGTGTACAAGGTTACATACCCCTTGCAAAAGAAACAAAACCGCCTGTGACATATTTTAAGATGCACAATTCACGACATGATACACGATTTATAACATCACGATTAAATGCACATTTTTCCGACATACTAATTCCAAGAATAACTTAGGTGTGATTTGTTGATTAGTAAAATCGGATGGAAGTACATTTATGTATATATGTAGGTGGTACCCACAGCTCAAGTGGAAAATGAAATGACCAAGGTACAGCATCTTCCCTTATATTTGAAAATGGAAAGGAAATAAGATGAATTTAATTTATAATGTAGGGGGAATTCAGAAAAATTTAACCTCGAATTATCAAGACTTGCTATATGTGCAGTCTCCGCATTCTTAAGATTAAACTAGTAGATCTGGTTTTTGCTCAATAACTCGGTTCCCTGTCGTGATACGAAAATTGCGACACTATTCCTTGTTTTTGGTTTTTTTATGCTCTAAAATAAAGATCATACAACTATTTCAAGTACGATGCAGCACAAATCGTAGTTTCATTTTATAATAAACACTTTTTCAATATATACTACAAGCCTTATTTAACTACCTTAAATCTAGAATAAACTTACTTAACATGTAAACAAAAAGTCAACTAAACTCTAACTACAATAATCACTGGAACTACAAGCCCTTTAATATTAAAATGGACACTAACTCCTGCACAAAATAATGAAAAACATAACTAGTAATCCTAGCACCTTCCCCAACCTGAATGCAACTATTAACAACATGCCCATCACTCTGTGAGATAACACTGATAAAACTGACCTCCTAGGTAATTATTTTAACAACACCTCCTTCACTAACTCCTCACTATACCAAGATATTAATACCTGATCAATAGTAATAACATAAGTGTGCAATTGCATAATAACCTAAATACCATTGCAACCTTCAACAACAGAGCTCAATAGTAGAACCAAAACCCTCGAGAAATAATTCCCAAGTCATGAAACAGACTTCCTCACTACTGCATGAGACGCCTATCTTAGTCCTAACATTCCCATACATCACAAATATGTTCTTGGTATGTTACTGGAAAATATAAATTATCCGTATTATCAAGTTAGGACATCCCTGGGAGCGACGAATGTCCGGGGTCGGTAGATCCCATGCCCTTCCCACACGTTTTCCTGCCGTTGTAATTAGGTACAGTTAACACATTCAATAATATGAAATTCTCGCTGCAAGGACACCTAGGACGTGTCTTACGGATCTCCTAGTTTGTTGGCAGGATGTACGGGGGTGGAATATTTGAAGACATTTTTGATAGATTTCTTTTTATTGGTATGTATTAAAAAAAAAAAATAATAATGGCTGGAAAGTATACCAGAGGTGTATGTACTTGCACAAAACAAAAAATGCAATATTTTTAACACAGACAAATTGAATTTCTATGAAAAATTTAGTAAAAACTCACGCTCTGAAATGCACAATTAACAAACTTTCCTTGTAGCTGGCTTAAAGAACACATTTCTCATATGGCTTCTTTCCATACAAATTTTGTTTGTCTCTTTTTGCTCTCCAAAAACGACACAAGGAAGCACACGAAGCAACAAATTAGTGCGTTCATCCAGAGCTGGGCAATACTTAAGTATAAAAAGACTTAAGTACTACTTAAAGTACATTTTCGTTACATGAGACTTATTGTTGCAATTAGCAACCGAAATTATATATATAATATAATAATAAAAAAATATATATATAAAAATAAATATAAACAATATAGTTTATAAAAATAAATTACTGATATATACCTGCGGTGGACGGAAATCTGTGCCACTCTTGCCATTTTTTACTCACAAGTAAAAAGATATTGCAGCTAAGTTGCTTCACATTCACAACATTCACCATAAAGTTGTGAGGTGTTCCAGGTCTTACTGTATTTAAGCATAGTGGCATGTATATACATACACCAAAGTCTGATTGAAATCTCATGTAAAATTTCAAAAGACTGACCATAGTGGAACACCTTGGTGTAATAGAATGTATTTTGGTAAACTGATAATTAAATAATGTTCTGTCCACGCAAGGACCAGAACATGCTGTCAACACCAGCAAACATAGCTAAAATTAAAAAATTAAAACTTAATCACAACAGTTTTTACAAAAACTTTTATGGCACTTATCTCAATCTACTGCAATATCCAGTGCAGGGTTTTGTCGTTGCAGGACGTATATGTCCACACCACCAATAAACACAACGTTGCACAATTGTTGTTATTCACTTTTATCATAATAAATACGAATTATTATGATAAAATAAAAACAAAAACACAACACGAACAAAAATACATTTGTCATTTAATGACAAATGTCAAACCACAACATTTAAATTGTGGCGCCCCCGTCATCTCAAATTCGTAAAACTCCCACAGCGCCGTGGTGAACTTGCGCAAAGTCGAGAACAATAGCCAGCAACTAAGCGAAGCCACAGAACAATGGGCGGCAGCTGGCCCCAACCATATAAAAAGGGGGCGATTTTAGAAGAAAAATCACTTGTTGCTCGGTATTTCACCAGTAAAGGTCTCTAGTCGGATATTCTCCACTAGAATTTTTTGGCGCTTGTTCTCAATTTTTTGTAGGGTTATTCCCACAAATAGTTTTTTCCTCTTCACACACAGGTAATAAAAATAGATATTTTTTGGGATATTACCAGAAGTTTTCTATTAATTACAAAACCACTGGAAGTATAGAGTAAATTCAAGATTTTGGGATATTACCAAATTGAGAATAAATTTCTATAATTTCAGATCTTCTTTCTTCATATGCAAAAAGGGAAAATTTCTGGGATATTACCAGAAAATCTCACATTAAAATTTTTTCTATATACTGAGATTAGAGAATTAATTCGCAGTTTTGGGATATTACCAAGCTAAGAAGAAAATTCTTTCGTCTCAAGTTTTTTGTCTCCCCTTTTTTTTTTTACTAACTATTCAACAAAGTTAATTTGGGAAATATCCAATTAACCAAAGTTAGCATAAGGGTTTCACAAAACATTTCATTTCGGGAAATATCCAAGTGAAGTGTGGCAGGAAACTCAAGTCAATCGGAAAATCATTAGTATTGGGCGATTTCCATACTAATTAGAAATCCCGGTCAATATCTAGGCTAAATCGGCGGCAAAATCCTTTGGGATATTTCCAGGGATTTTTTTGCTGATTTGGTTTTGGATTTAGGAAAGGGACAATATCTTGGTATTGAATCTTTTGGGAGATTTTCAAGGGTTCAATCCAGAGACCAAAATTAGGTCAAAAATAGGTACAGGGATTAGCTACACCATTCAGGGTTGAGTATACTACAGGAAATAAATAAGTATAAAACTTACTAACGTTTTTGTTTCAGAAGAGATTAATTAATTCTATTTTATCAGAAAATTTCTAACAAAATTTGAATTGCTATAAACCTTTTTTTGTGCACATCACTAATTTGAGTTTTCTTCTCTTATTGCAGATAATTAGCAATAAGTAGAGCTTAAGTTTATTTTTTTCTTTGAATTAATTTTTTGTTTGATTTTTGTTTGAATTCAATTATTATTTTAATATTTATTTGTAGAATTATTGTTAGTTTGTAAGAATACAAAATAAACAACGTATTAAAAGCAGGTTAATTCTTTCAATCTTATTATTCAATACTTTTGAAATGCCCCTACTTAGTACTTGAACATAAGTACTTTCTTCTATTTACTTGTACTTAAGACTTAGTTTTGTACTTAAGTACCAAGATTTTTAAATAAGCAAACACATTCTCTGGCGCAATTCTTTCTTTGTTGAGTTTTAAAGCACGCAAAGAACTGTCAAAGAATGTGTCGCATTCACGCGTCAAGGCAGAACCTTAGACAAACTAATAACATACAAACAAGAATGGGTAAGTAGAACTAAGACCAGTAACGTCTCGCTCGAATATAAAATCGACAATGCCTCGACTTGATGACATGACCACTGACATGTATAATATGGATTGCAAAAAGTTAGCTTACTTTTATATTGCTGACTCTTTGAATACAACAAATAAAGTACTGGATTCGTCGAAATATATGTTTTTAAATTAATCATTTAGGGTTATTACTGACAAAACTGTTTTATCAAGGAAAATTTATTCATTAGATACGCAGAAGAATTTCTAAATGTTTTATTAAAATCACTTCCCGAGGTGCCAATGATTTTTTCAGTGTTGACACCAACGTAAGAACTCTTTTTGACACAACAAATTGTGCCCACGTGAAATAGAAATGTAAGCAGTCCATATTATATACGTCAGTGGACATAACCAAGGGTAAGCAGGAAATGCCTCGCTCTAATATAAAATCAACGATGCCTCGACCTGATGTAGGGAAGGCCTCAATTTTTTCTTAGAAATTTACTGCAAACTTTTTCCTTAGAATTGTTATGCATTATTGGAGGCGATAACGGGTGCTTGGGCGGACCTTTAATAATTTTTGTGAGTGTTGCAAGGAGAGGAGAAAGTTTTACTCTACTTGCAGCACCGAAAACTATAAAAAACTATAAATAGTAGCCACTGGTTACTATGCATACTATAGTTTTCAAAAGGTATTTATTTATTATTATCTATTAACTGAACTCGATAAACTTCATTATACTACTGCCAACGTACAAAGATTCTAAAAAAGTACTTTAAAAAGTACTTCAAAAAGTACTCAGTACTTTTTATATACTTAGTTCTTAGTTACAATTACTTTTCGTACATGCGGTACTTATACTTACGCTGAAGTACTCAGGACTTCGGTACTTTTACTTGTACTTAAGTACTTTTTCTTTGGTACTTTCCCAACTCTGAGTTCATCAGAGAACCACACGAACCATGAGAATCAGCGAACACACCGAAATAAATTTTAGAAGGGGAAAAGAACGACTTTCCAATGTTGTACTGACTGTAAAATACTGAGAATGTTCTTATAGAGAGAAGCTATGGAATATCCCTGGAAATATCTTATGGGAAATTTCTAATAACTCCTAGAAAAAATGTCGTAAGTACATACTGAATATTTCCTGTTTATTCCGGGAAAGCTATGTGTTCTGTGGGACAAGAATGGGATGCCCTGTGTAATTTTGCGCTGTATGAGCTCTACAACATTTGCCGTATTCTTATGTAAAACTGACAAAAGTTCGATTTGAATAGCTCCTGCGACCTAAACTACTATCCACACAGAAAAATTATCTAGTGATAATCTTAAGCTTACTTTCTTATCCTTCCAACCGTAATCAAATTTTTATATCTTTCCTAACAAAATTCTTAAAAAAAATTTATCTGAACCAATTGACTACGATTCCTCAAACAAAAACTCTCAACAGAGTAATAATTGCATATATGAATGTGCCGTGGTCCGATGAATTCGAATCAATCTGTCTGCGCATTCAGACTACGGCCACACATACATTATTGCTACCATAACTCAGCTGAGAGTTATTGAGCGTAAAATGGTTAGGTTACTTTTTATTCAAAACTATTTTGTTATTTTGTTAAAGTATTTAGTATATATAGCCTTTGGTGGGAAGAGAAAAGCCAAACTTAAAATTACTAAAAGACTATTTACCTGTGTGGATAGTAGTTTGGACTCGATGGTATATATAAAATCAATGTATAGTAACTTTTCCATAAAAATCAATATAAAACATTTTAGATCATTGGACTAGCACGCACACATATAGATTTCTACTCTATGACTTGGGAGGTACTTCTCTACGAAATATATCTGCAGCCGGAAAAATAAAAAATCTAGTATGCCGGGATGACATTCTTAACTTTATCATTAGAAAACTGCCTGCATTCTTTTCTCAAAATATCACATTAATCTTTAAAGCCTGAAAAAGGAACCAATATTATACCCATCCGAAAGCAACAAAAACCTCCAGCTACAGAACAATTTCGCTACTACCAGCACTTTGAAAAATTGACGAGGGTTTCTCCTTCTTGACTATTTCGAGGATTTGAATTTAATCCCTGCAAACCAATTTGGATTCATTCCAACTCCATTAAACATCACACGTTTTCTTAAAAATTAAATCTAACATTTCTCACAAGCTAAACCAAAAAACACCGGCAATGGTATGTCTACTATACATTGAAAAGGTTTTTGATTCAGTTTGGATCAATAAAATGCTAAGCACATTTAGTTTCTACCCTCATCTTTGTAAAGTAATTTACAGTTACCTTACCGATAGATCCAATCTTATAACACTACTGCAGAGTTACATTGACCGCACCCCGAATTTTATAGTTTCCAGATGTACGAATTTAAAAATTTTAAGTTCTGTCAAAGAAGTATTTTTAGATATTCCTGCGATGCACTTTTTTAATTTTATGCGAGGAACAATGTTATTTTTTAATAAGAAAAAAATATAATTTTATGCTTTTTAGTACATTTTTTTTTAATTAAAAGCTTTTCTTGAAAAATATTTTTTTTTTATCGTATTATTTTTTTAGTTTTTAGCTCCGTACACTTAGTTCAATCGATATTGTCGCATACGATCCATTTCTGCCAGAGCGTCATTATTACTTGACTTCTTTCCATTGATTTTTATGCAGCTGCGTTCATCAACGCGAAGTCAATCGAGTTCTTACTCTGCTAAGAGCGACATATAATTGGCCTTCTGTGAATATGCCAAGCATACGAAAGCGTGGTCTACAGAACTATCTTGCATCTTGTGTACAGTTGATTCCTCTGACAAGAGAATGCTACCACTCCATTCAAACGTGCCATTGATATGCTTGGAAGAGAACTGCGTTGATACCATTTCTACTAAAGTCTACAATTCTGTTCTACTCTCGTAAACCCTTTCATTTAATACCCATGTCAGGTAAACCGCCATCTTGAGGCCATTGGCGTCATTAGATAGGGGCCAGGAAAGGCGAGGCACCTCAAAATTTGGTCTCGGGGGGGGGGGGGGGCTGCCTCTAGAAATTGTGAAAAAAATGAAAATTTTTCGTTAATTCGTACAATCTTAATTCGTTCAATCCGTTCAGATCAAAGTCGAAAAGATTATAACGAGTTCTTTTCTTCAAGAAACCGTATCAAAATCTTTTTAAAATTTTTAAAAACTGTTCTGCGATTGCTCTGATTCTACTGAATTTTGACAAAGGCGCGATCAATAGGAGAAATCATGCAGAAGTATTTTGACAGTTTGTGCGAAAATTTTAATTATGTCGATTTCGAAAGGACCATTTGAGTGTTGGACTTTTTCTGGCAGCCCAGAATTTTTTCTGGCAGTGGAACACTGAAGCCCATCGAAAATTTTGCTGTCATATTCATTGTATTTGTATACACACGTATTATATACACGGAACTGTCAAACGTAATAAATGCTCTTTATTGATATATAGAAACAAAGTTCGTCTTAACTTTATGCCAATTACCCAAACAAAGTTTATTAATTCATTTAACTCCAAAATTTCACAAATAATCGCGACAGTACACTTTGACAGAGCAGATGACAATTCCACCTCAATATGTGTTTGTAACACCGAGAAAATTTCCGGTGCAAAGTAGGGGAAGTGAGTGCGAACCTCGTGTTGCACTTCTGCAATACTGCAATACTGGTGTTGCACCGAAGTCCCATCGAAATCGCCATTAATAACCTTTGATATTAATGGGGGGTTACCACAAAAAAAAAAAAGCTCACGATTTTAGTTCTCAAAAGCACAGTGGAACATAAAAGCATAAAATTATGTAATTCTAAAATTGAAACAAGTCCCTGTATGTACATGCAAAGCTATGTGATGCTGTGGTATTCGTGTGCATTGTACTCCAAAGCATTTCGGGCATCTGCACTGCATTAGCATTACATAAGCATGGCGAGATTTTAGATTTGCTGTCGGATTTTTCACATATTTTTCTTCTTTTTTTTTTAACTTTTAAAACGTTTTGCGTGAAGAGCAGGCAAGGGTCGAACGAAATGTGTGCTCTCTGTGCTATTGGTAAGACAGTTTTCTTTGTAATTTGTTTGGCATCAATTATTGGTAGGGCAAATTTTATTTTCCTGAAGGAGCTCATTACATCAAATTCTTCCGAGAATTCTGAGTTATAATGTATCATATAATTTTGGCAATGTTCACACTATGTCAGTTTTATTAATTAGATAACCAGAAAACTACTTTAAATAGTTGGATTTAATTTTTTTTATCCTTTCTACAGCTTCACTAAAACCCATTAGAGATTAAGATCTATACAATAACATAAAAAATATGGGAACTGCACATTTTGAAATATTCAAGGATAACCGAAATATCCATTATCCTTCTAAGCAAGTTTTCAGAAAAATGACTTTGACTTATTTTTCGCGGAAACCTCAAAACTTGCCAAAATATATAACGTTTATTTATATCTATATGATGATAAAGTTATAACTACTAAGCAAAATTTCCCACATTTTTCAAATTTCAAAAGACCGTATCTCGGTCATAAATGAATCACAACAAAAAATTTTTGTTTTTATTTTTCCCTGACGGGAATCGAACCCACACTTTTAGAATCGGTCAAACATGGAGAATAGAAGAATTTTAAGAACTTTTGTTTTTAACGATTCTAAATCAAATCATAAATACAAGAGAAAAAAACAACCGCCTCGTCCGAGGTTTGAAACCGGAACCTTCCGCTTGCCGGGCGATTGCTCTTACCACTGAGGTAACGAGAGAGATGATTTTCCTTCTTGCATTTATGTATATTAATTTGTAATGAGCCTACTAAGCCACGTTTTGCTTTCACCTGGCATTAACCAGTAACGATGAAAGCGCACAAGAGCTGGCATTAACCAGTAACGATGAAAGCGCACAAGTAAATTTGTAAATTCAAATCAATTCAAAATAAAATTGAATTTACAAATTTACTTGTGCGCTTTCATCGTTACTGGTTAATGCCAGCTGAAAGCAAAGCGTGGCTTAGTAGGCTCATTACAAATTAATATACATAAATGCAAGAAGGAAAATCATCTGTCTCGTTAGTTCAGTGGTAAGAGCAGTCGCCTGGCAAGCGGAAGGTCCCGGTTTCAAACCCCGGACGAGGCGGTTGTTTTTTTTTCTTGTATTTACGATTTGATTTAGAATCGTTAAAAATAAAAGTCCTTAAAAAATTTTTGTTTTCAATATTGTCAATCTTTCTGTAAAATTTCATCATAATCAAAAAAATATTACACAAAATTGGTCGATTTTCTGTGTACGGCTTATAGGATTATATATTTCATATACACAAATTTATATACCTAGCAATATTCAGTTTTGTCTTCTTTATTCCATAATATTATTGGACCGAATTTTACTAACAGGTCCAATAATAAATAAAATATAATATATATATATATGTATATAAATCCAATAAAATAACACCTCTTATTGGAAAACCCTGTACATCGATTCAAAACATATTGCAGTCAAATTTAGACAGAGTCCTCAAGTTTTCGTAGGATATAGTTAGTATATAATCGACATTTTTAACCCTTACTTTAGCAAACGTGAAGAATTCGTGCAAGCAATTTTTCTCAAAGCTCCAATTGCAAGCCTCTCTGGTTCGAAACTAGAATTTCCTCGTTTTTCAATCTAGTTCCGATCCCCCGAAAATTTCAAAAAACTACGAAAAATTAACTAGAACTGCCCAAATAATTTTTCGACTCTCAAGCAAAAATAAGAAATTTCCAATGATAAAACTTAAAATATTCCGCGAAATCTACACTCATATACCCTAATGTACAAAATGGGGGCATATACTTTCCGAGTCTTCACACTACAGCCCGCCGCAGAGCTTTCGAAAGGACATTATTCCATCTGACGGTGATGAAATGAATTAAAAACGCCAAATTGTATGCAAAATATATAAAAACAAGAAATTTTTGTTGTTACTATGGTTAACATTATTGAACTCATTTACATTATCATTGCACTAAACAATTTGAGTTTTTCAAAATAAACACGATCTTTGTTACAAATCGAACTTTCTTTCCAATATTATCATAATTGTGATACTTATTTTTCTCTGAAAATAGCAATATTCAAACCAAAATATATAAGTAACCAAAACCTTTTTACTAGTTTTTTCTCCGTCACTTCCTCTTCCACTTCAAGATCTTCCATACTCAAGTACACATTAATCTATTGGATGTACCATTATTACGTTATTATGTACCAAACTTTTCTAAAGCTAATTACATACATATAAAATCCCGAAATCTTTATTGATGACACGTCATTTCCTAAGATTATGCTTTTTGTCAAACTATGTGGAATTTTGATCATGATAATGCGCACAGATTTGACGCAAAGTCGTATTAACTTTTCGTATATTTTAAGATTTCAGTAATAACCCCCTTTAATTAAATTTTGAATATTTCGTAAAACTTTGTTTAATTTTCCGAAATAAAAGCTTTTTTAACGGACAATGGACAATAAATACTTTAGGAATCCGAAAAATTCACAGAAAAACATAAAATTTGTCTAGAACCTACTCGAGTCTCGAAGAGGAGAAGGCAAGCGAAGAGAGGAAAAGACTTTCTGATAATGTGCACTCTAGGTAATAGTAATTTAGTAGACTTTCCATCAGATAAAAGACCAATGCCATCCGAATATTGGAAAATACATACACTCACTAGAAAATGTCTGCGTTCACCCGCTGTCAATCGGATAGTAACGTCAAAATATCTAAAGCGAAGAAATATTTTCCAGATTTTAATTCATCTATTTATTACATATTTCTCAAACATTAGACACATACAAAATCATTTATTTCGCTTTCACAGTTTTTTAGATAACGGCACTTTTCACAGAAAATACACAAAAATGGGACAAAAAAAGTCTACGTTCACTTGTTGAATTTTGGGATTCCCCGAAATATACCGCTTCAAGTGTACCCTTATAAGGCTTTATTGCGTTTATTATTCCTAGTTAGTTTATCTGATGATCAAGTAGTTTCTTGCAGAAGTTATTTTGTGAATTAAATTTTTTCTTGGCATGGAAAATAAAAGGAAAAAAATTAGTGTTGGTGAAAGAAAAATCATAATAAAATTATGGAAAGATGGGAACAGCTACAGAGAAATAGCGAAAATAGTGGGAAGACAATATTCGTCAGTTCAAAGAGTCATAAACAATTTCAAATCGACAGGAGAATTCACCTCCAAACCTCGTTCCGGGCGCCCATCAAAGTTGTCGTGCAGGGAAGGACGACATATAGTGTCATTAGTAAAGAAAAATCCACGACTACCTGCACTCCAAATTGCAACTGAAATCAAGGAAAGGTATAACAAAAATATTTGTTCTGATACTGCGAGAAAAATTCTCAAGAAGTATGGATACCACGGTCGGGTAGCTCGAAAGAAGCCGTTTATTTCACGGGTCAACCAACAAAAACGCATTGCCTTCGCCAAGAAGCATATAAACAAGCCAATAGAGTTTTGGAGGAATGTAGTCTTCTCAGACGAAAGCAAATTCTGCATTTTCGGTATGAAAGGGCGCAAAATGGTATGGAGAAAATCAGGAACAGCACTCCAAAAAGAAAACTTGCTTCCCACTGTAAAACATGGTGGTGGTGGAGTAATGGTGTGGGGGTGTATGGCGAGTAATGGCGTTGGGAAGATGGAATTTATTGAATCGACAATGAATAAATTTCACTACCTCAACATTTTAAAAAATAATTTGAAAGAAAGTGCCAGAAACCTCGGCTTAGGTACGGATTATTGCTTCCAACATGATAATGATCCGAAGCATACAGCCGAGATTGTAAAGCTTTGGTTACTCTACAATATCCCAAAACAGCTACATACACCCCCACAATCACCAGACCTTAATCCCATCGAAAATTTATGGGATTCACTAGAAAGGAGGGTTCGTCAACATTCAATTACAAGTAAAGAAATTGAAAGCTGTATTCAAAGAGGAATGGGAGAAGACAAGTACTGAGGAGACAACGAAGCTTATCAACTCAATGCCAAAAAGACTCCAAGAGGTCCTGAAGAATCAAGGATACCCAACCAGTTACTAATGAACTTCGAAGTTTTTATTATCGTATATTTTATCACTTTTGTTACAAGTGAACGCAGACTTTTTCTGTCACATTTTTGTGTGTTTTCTGTCAAAAGTGCCGTTATCTAAAAAACTGTGAAAGCGAAATAAATGATTTTGTATGTGTCTAATGTTTAAGAAATATGTAATAAATAGATGAACTAAAATCTGGAAAATATTTGTTCGCTTTTGATATTTTGACGTTACTATCCGATTGACAGCGGGTGAACGCAGACTTTTTCTAAAGGGTCCGCCAAATAACTTTTTTTTTTTTAAACTGGGCGCAAAACATCGAGTGTAGCTTCGGCTGTGTGGCACGTAGCGCCGTCCTGTTGAAACCAAATGTTGCCAATATCCTCCTCTTCAATTTTCCTGAACAAAAATTCGTTCAACATGGCCCGATAACGATTGCCATTGACTGTAAGGGCCACTCCTTGCTCATTTTCGAAGAAAAATGGCCCAATTATGCCTCTGGACCAAAATCCGCACCAAACAGTGACTCGTTTTGGGTGTATCGGCTTTTCAATGTATGCGTGCGGGTTTTCTGTGCCCCAAATGCGACAATTTTGCTTGTTTACATACCCGCTAAGATCAAAATGAGCTTCATCCGAAAAGATGATTTTTTTGGAAAAATCGGCATCTTCTGTAAGTCGATCGCAGGCCCACTCAGCGAAGCGAAAACGCATTGGATGGTCAGTTGGCTTCAACTCCTGAACCAATTGGACTTTGTATGGCGTCATACCAAGATCTTTATGCAAAATTCGTCTCAATGATGTCTCCGAAATGTTCAATTGTTGAGAACGACTGTGAATTGATGTTGATGGCGCTTCACGCACACTTTCTACCACACAATCAATATTCTCGGGTGTACGCACTGTTTTTGGCTTTTCACGCTTTGGTTTATCGATGAGGATGCCAGTTTCTTTCACTTTTTTCACAAGATAACGAACATACGGAGCTGACGGTGCTTCTCTTCTTCCAAAATCCGTACGCAATTTTCGCACACATTCTGCAACATTACCATGATTTTCAAAGTAATGTCGCAATATTTCCCAGCGTTGTTTAAGCGTATACACAACCATATTCGTTCAGCGGAAGAATAAAACTAATTATCTGTCAAATCAGACATGAGCTAAGTGTTACCATTCACGAAATAAGCACTAGTTGAAAAAAAAAACGTTAGATGGCGGACCCTATAGTATGTACAACCAAGTGATGGACAACCACTGACTTATAATAATTGACTCAGCGTATTGCCATTTTCCTATAGGAAGGAATGGCACAAGTTTTACAGTTTTCTCTTTCACCTTATGGCGGAGTTGGACCTATCAACACGAAATATTTCTTACTATACGTTTTCTTATGCAATTTGATGTTTTTATGTTGGCTGCAGATGTAATCACCGTAGAAAGAATAAGGTAAAGATAGTGTTTACCATGCTGTGTCTCTCTTGTCCATACGCAGTATTCAGGTAAAAATAACTTTTGAAAATTGAAGTCGGAATTAGTTTAATTTCTTATAAGAGTGCTTATAAGCAATTAAAATATCACTTGGACACAAGAAAATTGTTTTCTTTTAATTTAATTCTATTTTTACGGGTGTACAATTCCATCTGATTGGTTGAGTTTTACATGTTTTTATGTAGTAAACGTTTTAAAGGGTGCTCTAACGGTGATATACAGAAACACAATATTTTTTTTGCCACATGAAATAGCAAATCCTCAGTCCATTGTTATACGTCAGTGTGAGCAAAATTATCACTAACTTCAAAAATAGGTTTAAAAATCTACTTTTGGCACAGTCAGTTCTGTCTCATTTATAAAGTTGTATTTTCTACGATCTCGTATTCTGAAGACGTTCTTGTCTAGGACTGATCGTTTTCACAGTACCCGTAAAAAAAATTAGAGTTTTATATGCTAACAACAAGAAAGGGGGTCGCCCGCTTTATTTCATTTTTGAAATTTTATTTGTTATTACTATGAAAGCACAAAACGCCATGTACCAAATTTCAGTTCCGTCTGTCCGTTCGTCCGTCCGAGCGCTCGATAACACGAGAACGCGTGTACTTAGAGAGCTGAAATTTTGTGTACGAACTTAAAAAGGAAAAGTAAAACTAAGTTCGTAAATAACACTAAACGCTTAACTCCATACAAAAATTTCGTTTTCCACTATATATTTGGACACTGCCTGAGAACGCGTTTACATAGAGAGCTGAAATTTGGTACATGATGTCTTCATAGTAATAGCAAATAAAATTTCAACACTGAAATAAATCGGGAAATCACTTCTTGGTGAACTTCTTGGTGACAGTTTTATTGTACTAAAAATTTCTTCAGAATATAAAGTTGGTTATAACACTTTTTTTTTTACCGACGAACCATTCTCTCTTCCTCCGAACATGTGGAGGGTTGATTTTCATTTGCAGGTCTTGTAAACGCTACCCAAAGGCAAACATTATCTGATGTGACATTTATTTTGCTAAAGGCAAACTCAAATACTGTCTGAACAAGTTCCAAAATTACGAATTTTCGTAATTGGAAACCTTATCTAGTTATTTAACTGGCTAAGGACTTGTACTTGAAACTTTTTAAGTACCAGTACCGGAATTTGTATTTCAAAGACTTGAAGTATGGGTCCTGGTATTGGTACTTGAAATATCAGTTTCGTGTACGGAACTTGAGGATTGTGATTTATTTTCCAGAATACGTGAGAGAAGCAAAGGAGGGAATGAGGAAAACAAAAGTCTCTGTTAATTAAACGACACCATTTTCTTTTATATATCTTTTAAAATTGGGCAAATTTTATTTTATTTTTCAAATAAACACTATTTCCTATGACTTAAGAAAAATTTAGATCATGTTGGATGTTTGGAGTGGACTGTATGGAATATGTAGATGAGTGTCGCTTGGGTTCATTGGGATTAAAGAAAATAATGCACCTTCAACCAATTCGTCAGTGACATTATGTACTAAGCTATTTTCACAATAATTTAAATATTCGACTAAAACTATTTCGTAAATACTCATCGCCGTTGGTCTCGATAAACAATGTACTATGCTTTTCTCTCTCCGGGTGTTCAATAATATTCAACGATAATTATAATGAAGAATGGAAAACAATTGAAAACTGTTCGTTATTCTTCTGAATTTAAAATCGCATCCTCGAAAAAGCCTGCCATATCTCAAAAGCTTTTCTTGTTAAAATCTCCCCAAATATGCACACGTACTTGTATTTGCAGTATATTAAAAGTGCTGACCTATTTTTTTTTTGTGATGTCTTGGGAGCGGAGTTAAAGTTTCACGTAGGAAGACTACATAAACGATTTTACAATAAGAGGTGTTATTTTGATATTCAAAGAAAAATGCCTTTTTTTGAGATAAATGATCGAATCTTTATTTCATTATAAAGAGGAAGATATGCCGTTAATAATGGAAAATACCATTAGCCAAATGACCACCACGACCACGCCTACAGGACCATATCCTTTTCATGAAATTTTCCATAACCAAATCGCAAAGTGGCTGCCCTATGTCCTCGAAAGCCTCACGAATTCTATCTTTGAGGTCTTAAATCGACGATGGGCTGTTGGCGTAGACCTTCTCTTTCATGTGGCCCCAGAGGAAGAAGTCACAAGGTGTTAAGTCACAAGATCTCGGTGGCCAATTGTGATCACCTCTTCGAGAGATAACACGGTCCGGAAATTTTTCACGTAAAAGATCAATGGTTTCGTTGCTTGTATGGCACGTAGCGCCGTCTTGTTGAAAGTAAACGTTGTCCAGATCAATACCATCCAATTCCGGCCATAAAAAATCATTAATCATCTGTTGATAACGCAATCCATTCACCGTAACTGTTGCTCCAGCCTCATTTTCGAAAAAGTAAGGTCCAATGACACCGCGGGACCATAAACCGCACCAAACAGTCATACGTTGAGGATAGAGAGGCTTTTCAACAATAACTCTTGGGTTTTCCGAGCCCCAGATGTGACAATTTTGCTTGTTGACGAAGCCATCGAGGTGGAAATGGGCCTCATCACTCAAGATGAGTTTTCGATGGAATTCCGGATTATTTTCATGCATTTCAAAGACCCAATCAGCAAAGACTCGACGTTGTTGATGACCGGGCGGCTTGAGTTCTTGTGTTAACTGAACTTTATAAGCCTTAAGACCCAGATCTTTATGCAAAATACGGTGTAATGACGTTTGTGGAATGCCTAATTCCAAAGAACGACGAGGAATGGACAAACCTGGGTTTTCTTCAACACTTTCGGCTACAGCAGCAATATTCTCGGCTGTTCTTGAGCGACGTGCACGGGTTTTATTCTTCACATCACTAACTTGTCCCGACAGTTCGAATTTTTCTACCAATTTCTGTATTGCGGTCCGACAAGGTGCTTCACGACTACCCAAAAATGTTCGAGTACGAACCGTCTCTGCCACATTTTCACCATTTTTATAGTGAATTTTAATAATTTCAATGCGTTGTTGAATCGTGTATCGTTCCATTTTTATTCATGGCGTAGTTTCTACTTCTCAAATGTCAAAAAATGACAGCTCCAAAAGTGACATCTACCGAAATAGCGGGCTAATTAAAATAACAGCTCTTATTCGAAAACCCTTTATTACAAAAATAGTGACGCGATGTCTGCTACTTGTAAAATTAGAATTGTTTTATTTTTTTATTTTTATAAGAATTATTTTAATTTTTGTGTGCAGAGCTATTTTAGCGGAAATCATGTTGTATCATTTAGACTATATTTCTTGTGGGTTCTGTAACTTTAGAATCTTTGTGGTTTTTTTAATCTATGCAATTTTATTGGCTCTAGGTATTATATCTATATAGCATCTTGTAAGTGCTCAGAGCAATGCATAAAAAATGTTGGTCAAAAGCTGGGAATACTCATGAGCTGGTATACTTGACAAACAAAATGTTTGTCAAAACCTATGTACGAAAGTTGCGGGCCTGGCCCACCTCAGAAAAAAGTGCTAGTTACGCCAATGATTGAGGCGTCCGCCAATTTACATTTGGAATGAAATTAGATATACCATATTATATTGTCATGAGACTTATACATTTGTGCAAAATTTCAAAGTTCTAGCGCAATTCGAGCTATCCAAAATTTTAATTACAAGATTTGTTGCAGACAAACAACCAAAAAAAGTCAAATAAAAGCTTACCTAAAAGCTACAATTGCATACATCAACTTGAGAACAATACTAAAAGCAGCTCTTAACGAAAGCTTTAAGATCGTATACTACAGCAGTTAGACCTATTCTTATATACAGGGTGTCCCGTAAGTCTTCGTCAAGCCGGAACCGGGTGATGGACCAAATCGTAACAGTTACCAGAAAAATATAAAAAAAATATCTAAGTCATGTTTTTTTCAAATTATAGGCATTTCTTTTGTTTTCGAGAAAATGTACACCTTGTGATAGTTTTTTAGCTCCTGTTGCTACAAATCTTTACTTTTTTTCAATTTTATTTTTCTTATGTAATCCCGAATAGTGCTTATGTAACCTGTTGCTTTAAGTTCTAAGCCAACTGCTCCAGCTTGGAAGAAAATGTCACATTTTGCCGAACCAACAATATAAAATTAATAATTCGTTAAACTTTAACTGACTGTACTGAAAAAAAAAATGTACTACGCCAGTCTGGCAAGTAACTTTAAAAGTTGACTCATTTAATAGGGATTCTAAAATGGTACAACACTTGCTACATTATTTCTTAGATTACGGAAAAAAAAATTTTTTTCTTCAAGAAACCCAGTTTCGAAATATTTCTTTTCACCTACTAAAAATGATTTTAGTGTACCGAAAGCTTGCCGTAAAACCGTAACTTTAAGATCTAGTTTGAGTGAGAAGGAGAGTCATTACATGAAGTGTGAATGAGATAGATAGTGACGCTTTCAAGTTAGAGATGCTAACTTTTTGTTAAATTTAGGACAAATTTTCCTTGAGTTTAAAATTAAACACCAATTATGTGGATGCATTCCCCATAAATGAAGTGCATGTTGGCATATTCTTAAAGTCGCAAATACGAAATAATTCAATTCAATTCAATTTAATTTATTCCAAGGCATTGTACAATTAAGATATAATCTTTTTTACTTGTACAAGTTAAATCTATCATAAGCAAAAATAAAAATAAAAATGTATATGTATAAATGGAAAAAAAGAGACATGAGAAAAAAAAATAATAAAATAAAATAAAATAAAATAGGTAAGATACAAGAAATAAGCCCCTAAATTTACTGCTAAAAACTAAATCAAAAACACAAGGAAGAAAAAAAAAAACAGAAAAAAAAAGAAAACAAAATTAATCACTACTTAACTTAACCTGCTACATCTGCTGTACTATAAAGCAACCTCTATCTATTTAGCTTCTAACTATTCAAGCACTACTGCTTGAGCACATAATCTCAAAAATTCTTTCCTTGGTGCTGGCGAAAGATCTCGACACAACCGATAACTTAATACTGGGCGTTAAGGAATTATAAACTTTGATGGCATGACTGAAAAACAGGCGTTTAGTAATTAAGTATTCAGATCTGGGCAGAATGCAATTAACTGTTCTAGAAGATCTCGCGAATTGGAGAATGCTGTATAGGTAGGTTGGACTGCGATATTTGATGATTTTAACTAGAAGGATTACCGATCGAAAGTTCAAAAATGTTAAAAGATCACAACCCAAAAAGGATGAAGCATAAGCTGACACGTGATCGTATCTTCTGAGGTGATATATGTATCTAATAATGGAGTTAAACGCGATCTGCAATTTGGTAAAATTAAGATAATCAAGTTTTCCAAATACTTCACAACCGTACATTAGGACAGGAATAAGCAGAGAACGAGCAAGAAACATGCGCGTAGAAAGTGAAGTAAAATAGCTCGAAGTCCACAGGGAGCGAAGACCACCGTATATTTTACGTATTATTGATTTGATGTGATCACCCCAAGTGAGAGTGTTATTGATAACTACGCCTAAATTGCGGACAGACTCTATCCAGGGTATGACAGTATCGTTAAGTACAACGGTTGTATAAGTAGATGTATCAAGTTTATTACGATACACTGCTAAACAACATGACTTTCTGGGATTCAGCATCAAGCCATTGTCTGTCGTCCATAGATATATTGAATTTAGGTCTTCATTGATACAACTAATTCCATCTTCGACAAGTCCTAAGGGTCGCGATAAGAAAAGTTGAGCATCGTCTGCATAGAGATGTATTTCACTGTGAGTAAGACAGTCAAACAAATCATTAATAAGCATGCAAAAAAAGCAACGGGCCAAGAACAGAGCCTTGCGGAACACCAGAGTTAATTCTAAGAAAGGTAGAGTAATTACCATTTGAAAACACTGTTTGATAACGACCTGTTACATAACTAAAAATAAGTTTCGTTGAGCTTAAGGAAAAATTAAATTTAGTAATGAGTATTCTACACAGGATTACGTGATCTACAGTATCGAATGTTTTAGAGAAGTCGAGCAGCATCAGTAGAACTAATTTATCCAAATTTATTGCTTCTCTAATTACATTGACTACCTTCAAAAGGGCAGTGGTACCACTATGCCGAGGACGAAAACCAGATTGGGAGTCATGAAGGAGACTATTGATGCGTAAATAATGAGAAATTTGCAAGAACATTAATTTTTCAAGAACCTTAGATAAGAACGGTAAGATGCTGATAGGGCGGAAGTCGGAGCAATTACGCCCAGATTCTTTAGGTACAGGTATCACTTTAGAGAACTTCCAGCTAAGCGGGAAGGTTGAGATAGTAAAACAGGTGTTAAAAATGTGAGCAAGTGGCAACACTATATATGGCGCAAAAATTTTAGCAAACCTAGGGGAAATCCCATCCATACCTAAAGATTTAGACTTGATACTACACAAAGCCGTATAAACTTCATCCGTAGGAACTCTGATGAAATGGAAAGGAGATAAGGTACCTGCAGTTTGTAATGAATTAATAAAATCACTGCCATGAGCAGGGTTAGAACTATGAGACAAAAATTTGGTATTCAGCACATCAGGATCCACAGAGCATCCGGAATTACCAGTGGCAACTACGCTCGCTTTTTTTAGATTACTCCAGAGAACTTTAGGAGGCAGCCCAGTGTTAAGATACCTTGAAAAATGTCGTCTTTTTGCTTCCCGAATAGCATGAGTAGTACGGTTTCTAAGCATTTTGTATTCCTCTTTGAAACTAGTGGTTTTATATCGCTTCCACCTTTCGTATGCCATATTGCGAGCAGTTATCAGACCTTGGAGGTGAATATTAAACCACGGGCAACTCTGATTAAGTAATCTCTTGCGAATGAGAGGAACGTATTTCTCATGTAAGTAGTTCAAAACATTATTTAAGAACTCAACTTGATCATCAATATCAGGCATAAGCTGTACCGAGCTCCAATCTATGGACTCCGCTTCATTGAAAAGAGCATTAGTATTTATGAGATTGTAGTTATAGTAGGAGACTGTGTTGGGTTGATGTTCCGGAAGCACGCTAAAATTGTAAATAATCATAATTAAGTCATGATCAGAGACGCCCGATAAAGATATTTGATTAAAAAATAAGGAGTTAGAAGTATCAGCTGTTAAGAAAATATCTAATAGAGCCGAAGAATGGTTAGGGAAATGTGTAGGTTCATTACTCACACGGTGGATATCTAAAGCATCGATAATGTGCTGAAAGGAACTGGTCAGGTAGCACGGGTTAAGGAAATTGAGATTGAAGTCTCCACCGATAACTATATGCT
Organism: Dioctria rufipes; assembly: GCA_963924295.1. Taxonomy (NCBI): domain Eukaryota; kingdom Metazoa; phylum Arthropoda; class Insecta; order Diptera; family Asilidae; genus Dioctria; species Dioctria rufipes. The sequence continues at coordinate 303,548,830 of OZ002740.1, forward strand.
CATACTTAGGCACAAGATTAACAAATATGAAAAAAATGCGTAGTAAACGAAGGAGCTTAACGTACTGATCTAAATTGAGTGTGCCAATACTGAAAAAGTGACGTCACTATCTCTCTCGGTGGGTAGCATAGAAATTAGTTCCAATAATTCAACAATTACTTCAAATTCATCAGTAATACATCTCGTAAACTGTTCATAAAATTACTTTCTCTGTATTTGATTCATTAGCGTCACTATCTGTCTCACTTACTCTTCATGGAATGACTCTCCGTCTCACTCAAACCAAAATCTTAAAGATACGCTCTTAAGGCAAGCTTTGGGTATATTAGAATCAATGTTAGTAGGTGAAAAAAAAAAATTTTCTTTTCCGTAATCTAAGAAATAATGTAGCAAGTGTTGTACCATTTTAGAATCCTTATTAAATGCGTCAACTTTTAAAGTTACTTACCAGACTAGCTTAGTACATTTTTTTTTTCAGTACAGTCAGTTAAAGTTCAACGAATTATTAATTTTATTTTGTTGGTTCGGCAAAATGTGACATTTTCTTCCAAGCTGGAGCAGTTGGCTTAGAACTTAAAGCAACTTTTCAGGATTACATAATAAAAATAAAATTGAAAAAAAAGTAAAGATTTGTAGCAACAGGAGCTAAAAAACCATCACAGGGTGTATATTTTCTCGAAGACAAAAGAAATGCCTATAATTTGAAAAAAAACATGACTTAGATTTTTTTTTATATTTTTCTGGTAACTGTTACGATTTGGTCTATCACCCGATTCCGGCTTGACGTCGACTTACGGGACACCATGTATATGTCTTTATTAGGGCATGGTTGATTAATCGATTTTAGAGAAAAGCGATTAACGATTAATTGTTCAGTTTTTGAGTCGACTAATCGATTAATCGATAATTTATTAATCTTATTTTTTGAGGTATTTTAAGTAAATATTAACTACTGCATTTAAAAAAAATAAAAGTGTATTTCAATTCAAATTAAATTCAATATAGAAAACAATAAAATATACATTATAAAATATTTAGTTTGGTTTTTTTTCTTTTAATAAATGTGCACGTAGGAAGCACAGTTTATCCAACGTATCCTCGTTCAGGGATGTCCGGAGCTTCGTAACGAATAACCCTGCAGCGCTAAAACTTCTTTCCGCCTCTACTGATGATGGCGGCACGCTCAACAATCCATTATAAATTTTTTGAAGTAAATCAGTCCTTATTTTACTGTGTTCGTAAACCATCATTTCCCTTTTTATATCTGGTAAACTATAAGTGAATGTCGAATTGATTATAGGATTTTTTCTAGTTAAGAATTCCTGTAACTCATCTGCTTTTGAATATTTTGCTCGTTTTTCAGATACAACTTCTATTGTATCGTTTTCATCTTCGCAATCAGCATCGGATTCAGACGGATTTTCTGCGAGCGGTAACAGTAATCTATTTGCAAAATCTATAGCGGTATTAGCGAGCTCGTTTTTGGTTAGCTTTTTAAAAACAAAGTTTTCCTCAGACATACATTCCAAATATTTTATTGGGTCATCCAAATACAACAGTAATCCTTCTAGATTTGGGTTCCTTCTCTCATTAATCTGGTATTTAATGAAGTGTAAAACTTTTGTGCTAGAACACTTGAGTGGGACTGCACTTTTAATTTTCTCAACAGAAACTGAAAAATTTTCGTAGCTTGCATTAAGTTGCAATCTTTCCTGCCCAGGGCCAAGGAGCTTACTTCAATTATTTCCAATGATTCGACAACATCCGAAATTATATTTACTTCATTATTGGAAGGGAAAGTTTGAGCAACAGACAAATCCTGTAAAACTGTTTTTATGACGTCTTTCATTTCCAGGAACCGTTTAAGCATAGCCAGCAACGAATTCCATCTTGTGGAGGTATCAATTATCAAATATAACTCTTTACCAATTTTAGTTTTGCAGGCTTTTTGTAGCACATCATTTTTAACAGGAGATTTGCGAAACATTCGAGCTATTTTTCTTACTTTTTGAATAACCGTTGAAAAATTTTCAGCTATGGCGTAGTTTATGTATTCTGGAGGATTTTCTTCCATCCAAAATTGAAGTTCACTTTCTGTTTCACTTTCATTTCAATCGGAATCATATTCTTCCCCTTCCCCATCCCCAGTGCTTTCTTTTACCAATTGGCTTTCCTCATCTATTTCTTCAAACGTAGTTGATTTTTTTTTGTAGAGAACGTCAACAACTCCCAAATGCATTCCGTGACTGTGGCAAACTTGATGGTAAATACCCATCAAACGACCCATCTTCTTCATTACAGAAGCGCCATCTGTCACAACTGCCACTATATGCTTTTTTAGAAGAATATCGAATTGACTTAATTTTTTTTCTACGATTTCAACTGCTTTGGATGCTGGCATTGAGTCCTTTATTCTTATCATGCCAAGCCCAAAAACATCCTTATCCTTAGTGTGAATATTAAGACACTATATCGACGATTGCGTTTTGATGTCCACTCATCTAAAGATAAAGAAAATCGTTCCGAAGCTTCGATCATCAATTTAAGTTTGTTTTTGAGAGCTTGTTGAAGTGTTTCTGCATATTCAACTACCAATGCTTTGATTCCTTTTTCTGTTAAAAGTATACATAAACCTTGGGCTTTCCATCCATTCTTGATTTCTTCACTATTTGCCAGTGTAGAAAACGGTATGCGATGTAATGCAGTTAGTTTAGCAAGTACGTATGCTGGGGATGATGCAGATTGTTTGGTAAAAAACGAAGTAATTTTAGATGTTTCCTTATTTTGATTTGATGTTGAAGCAACCACTTTACACAAATTATGTTTGTGTTCCATATGATACCTGTATGACGTCGTTGTTGTATGCAACCGAAATGTGGTGTCACAGTGTTTGCACTTTAAAATATTATTGTCTTTCCTGTTAATTAATAGATGAGTCCAAATTTCACTTCTCTTTTCTTTGGATTTAATCCAATCATTTTCTTTTTCCTTCTCAGCCATAGATAAATCTAAATTTAATTTTTATGATATATAAAAATTTTATGTAATATATTATCAAATATACCTGTTTGATGCGAGATAATTGAAAATTTTGTTAAGTTTAGTGATATTTATGGAGCACAAATATTTATATAAAAATATATTTTTTAATTTTGATTTCTTTAAAATGGTATATTTATGTAAATTAATCTAATGATACACTTTTATTTTAACCACTTTTCTAATGTTTACAAAAAGAAAACCAACGTAATACTGAACTGCTGTAAATTAGAAAAATAATGTATATTGCAAAAAAAAAAAAAATTATGCATATTCCAAAGCCAAAGGCTACTGTGATAAATTTCTATTCCCAGAATATTTTCAACGGTTTTTTTAAATGAAATTCGCAGAAAATAAAACAAAAAGAAACAACGGAAAACGACAAAAAAAACGAAATTCGCAGAAAATAAAACAAAAAACGATTAATCGTTTAAGCTAGAAATTTGTTCGATTAATTGAAGCATTCATGAGTTTTTCGATTAATCCATTAATCGATTAATCGAACCATGCCCTAGTCTCTATCTATCGAGCATACGTGAATCTCTAATTTTTGAAATTTTAATGTAACAAATGCAAATACTTGTATCAATTGATCTGTTAATTCCAATGCCACAGCACAAAAACTTTAATAATAGCGCATCAATAAACATCCCTGTAGACAAATCATGAACGTCATGATGAAATTTGTTCGCATTGGAATCCAAATGGGGCATAAATAATTTTTTACTTGTTCACAGATAAGTGAGACTTCTCTTTCACATTTTTTAGACAAATGAGTGTTAAGATGATCTCAATGAGTATTTGGACGAGTTTATGAACGAATTTGTCCAGAAGAGTTTATAAATGAGAATCACGATCAGTTTACTACTAATTTTACTAATAGAGATCGTCTAAGAAACACAATAACCGCTGAAAAGACGATGAGCCGAAAGGATTTGGGCATAAAGTCCTATTCAGCATAAGGACGATAGTCTTGCCCTGGAAGAACAATTTAAAAAATTAATTTGAAATTCAATAATTTACGAAAATAAATTCAAATTTTCCTAGTAGATATGTCATCGCCGTTCAGGAAATGGGATTTGATGATATTTCAATTTCAATTCAATTTCAATTCAGTTTATTATATATATATATAACTACAACACTATACATATATATTCATGGCAATGTACTAGTAATATACAGGATCTTTTAGTAGGTACATGTTTAGAAAAAAATAAAATAATACAAGTGCCTATGTACTAGAGAGGTTTAAAGCTACTTTAAATACATTGCATTGGTCTGTATAATACAAAGGAAAAGCATACAACTAGAATTAAGTACATAATTCAGATTCAGAAAAAGTGTTTACAAAATAGTGCATAACATTACTAATCCATACTACACTATTAAATCTCAGTTAAACTGCTGAGTGACTTGACCGAACATAAACAAAATTACGTAATTAAAATGCGCGTAATTCTGAGGACCTAAGATGTTCCATAATGAGTCGCCTTATCGAGGAGAGCGAGCCTGCCCAGACGGATCGCTTAATAGAAGCAGGTAAGGAGTTCCAAAGCTTGATTGTATGAACGAAGAACAGGCGCTGGGAAGTTAAGTAGGAAAATCTGGGCAATATTAAATTGCTATTTCTGTTAGAATTTCCGAAATTGAGAATGCGAAATAAGTATGCTGGACAGCGAAATTTCATTAACTTGACCAGGACAAAAATACACCGATAATCTAAATAGCAGAAAAGGCCACAACCAAATACAGAGTTACTAAAGGCCGACACATGGTCAAATCTACGCAGATTAAATATGTATCTGATCATTGCATTAAAAACCATCTGAAGTTTATGCGAATTATTGTAATCATGATGGCCATACACTTCACACCCGAGGATGAGCACAGGAACAAGGAGAGATCGGCATAAAAACAATCTTGTTGCAGTAGGTGTAAAGTGACTGGAGACCCACAGAGAGCGTAAAGAACCATAGACTTTACGAATTACAGCCGAGATATGATTATCCCAGGTTAGAGTATTGTTAAATATAACTCCAAGATTGCGAGCAGTCTCTGCAAAAGGAATGATTTCCTCTCCGATCATGACAGGAGAGAAGCCAGTAGTGTCAGTATTGGTTCTGATAATTAACAAACAGTTAGATTTACTGGCATTAAGCTTCAGGGCATTGACCACAGTCCAACGAAGAATGCTTAGTAAGTCGTCATTAATGCAACTAGTGCCATCTTCAATAAGACCAAGCGGCCTTGACAGGTATAGCTGAGCATCATCAGCATATAAGTGAAGCCTGCTATGTGTAACACACTCGAACATATCATTAATGAACAACGAGAAAAGTAAAGGACCAAGAATCGATCCTTGGGGCACACCAGAACCAACTCGCAGAAGAGACGAAGAAGAACCATTGCAGAAAACACTCTGAAATCTATCAGTAAGATAATTGAAAATCAAATATGTTGCAGACGCCGAAAAATTAAATTTTGTAATCAACTTCTTACAAAGAAGATTGTGACCGACTACATCAAACGCCTTGGAAAAGTCCAACAAAACTAAAATATTAATATTATCGGCATCAATTGCCCGTCGAATATCTTCAGAGACACTTAATAGCGCTGTCGAGCAACTGTGACCAAGGCGAAAGCCAGATTGATGTTCATGAACAAGACCGTGTTCATGTAAATATTTAGAGATTTGGACCGAAATTAACTTCTCAAAGACTTTTGATAGGATTGGCAATATACTAATTGGACGGTATTCACAGGGATTAACACCAGTAATTTTAGGTAGAGGGATGATCTTTGATTTTTTCCAGGAATTAGGGAAACTAGAAGTCGTGAGACATAGGTTGAAGATATGAGTTAAGGGGACGAGAATGTAAGGTAAACAAATTTTTATGAATCTAGGAGATATTCCATCAATTACTGTGGCCATAGATTTTACACGAAAAGAGGTATCAAGCACTTCGTCAGGATATACCCTAGAAAAACTAAAAGATGAGAAACTGTCGATGGATTGAATTGAGGAATAGTTTAAAGGAGAAAAAGTGGAAGAATTGGAGGAATTAGTGAACGATGTAAACATCTTATTAAGCTCATCCGGATCTTGTATCGTATTAGAAACATTTTTAGCTTTGACACCAAAGGCTTTAAGATTCTTCCATAGAACTTTAGACGGCAAACTAACTTTGAGCTTTGATGAATAGTACTTCTTCCTAGCAAGGCGTATAGCACAACTTGCCATATTAAAGAGGCCTTCGATGAATTTTACTGAATGCTCAAAACTTAATTTTCTGTATGTTTCTTCAACAACTACAAATACCTTGCTGCTTGCTCTTTTCAGCCAAATTAGTATTGGTTTATATAAAAGCTGCCCATTACCGGGCAAGAGTCATGGTAAAATTGTGAACAATTTCCACCAGGGATAAATGAACGATAACTGTTACTGGATATCCGTTTCATGTTACTTGTTGAAAATCAGACGAAATTTGAGTTCTTCAAATGCAATTTGAAATTCACTCGATCAAGTATTCTGGAAGGATGAGTCAACGTGACAAGTATTTTGTACGTGTATGAGACCACAATATCGTCCAATAACGCCGCTTATTTTACTAGAACTTCGGTGAGTTATCGCTATCCAATGTTGCGGTAATAAAGAATGAATTTACTTTTTCTTAGATTATTTCGAAATGGGCAGAAATTTCTCACCGTTCTGTAACGTATGACGTAGCATATGTATTTTAAATGAAATTCTTCAATAACTATACAAAATCCTTAGAAATAATAAATAAATCATAATCGCAATTAATAAAATAAACTTAACTATCGACACAACCTCAAAATTCAAAATTAAATAATGAATAATTTTTTATAAAAAAAACGAAATTACGATGCCAAGTAATTAAAAGAAACAAGAATACGCAACATCTCAAGTAATAAGATAAATTAGTTGTGTGTTCCAGCACTAAGGTGCATAGTGAGAAACCCTACAAATCCGTGCAAGGAATAATTTCTACGGACGTGAATGTGGCGGACGAGAGTTCTTCCTGCTGGGCCCAGACGTTGACGGTGCAGAAGTTGTGAGAAGAGGGTAAAAAAATAAAAAGTTTAAAGTTTATCTTTAAAGAAAATTAAAGGAAGAAAAATTTCGGGAAAAGGGAAAGTGCAAATGGTTGAATTCGCTCACTCTTGAAAAAAGTGAGAACGTAGCAGCCTATTAAGACGATACGCCACCAATTGGATAGCGAGAACGCGCAACACATGGACGTCGAACTTTCATCAAATGCAATTCTATATACACTCACTAATAATTAATTAAATATACAAGAAAGCAGAACATAGCTTAACAAGAAAACACCTAATAATTAGTAACCTTTCCCTTCAATTAGCTTAACATTTTATTCAGGACGGCTGTAGGGTTTTGTGAATTGAAATTTAGTAATTGAAAGTTTGTGTCCTATGTAAAAGGGACTTGTAGTCAAATTAAACGAAAGAATTATTCTCATATGCATACTCAGACGGGTTTTATTATTCATTAAAAATTATCACGCGTGAATGTGATAGAACCCGTGTAAGCTATAATTATCCATTCCTAGACAACATGGCTTACAAATTATTACTAACGAGTAAGGATTGCAAGGGAAAAAAACGTACACGAAATTTTCCACTACTCATTACTCCTGAATGAGTAATTCAAAAGACTGCGCACATGCATTTTCTCACTGCTCAAACTAAATTGCTTAATAGATAAAATAACGAGTAATTTTTAAAGGTGCACAGTTAATAAAAGTTAGTCTTGGAGTGTCTAGAGTACATTAGGTCACATTCATTTCTTGACTACTCCTTTAGATATTTCCACTATCGATCACCACCAGACCAATTTGTTATACGACAAACTTTATAAACTGTAGCTTGTATTAAATAAATAAAAAAAAGCTAGAATTGGGCTAAAACCAATCCTTACGATACCCTAGAGGAATGCCCGTATGAAATTTCGTATGTGCACCCACCCATTGGACCAATTTTGATTTTTCAGTGGTTTTTCGCACGTATTTCTAGAATGGTTCGTCGGCAAGAAAAAAATATTATATCCAACTTTATAGGAAATCATATTCTGAAGAAATTTTTAGTAAAATAAAAATGTCATAGTATCCGTAACAAACCTAAATTTTTATATGGCAACACCATAAAGGGGTTGGTCATTCGGGGTGAATTCGGACGATTTTTTCCCTTTGGGGTTAGGCCACCCTAGAATTTTCGAAAAATCCATTTTTTTTTTGTTTTAAAGGGTCCCTTAATGTCTCAAAAATGATGTCCCAAAAGATTATAGCCGAGAACAATCTTTAAGTACTCCGTTTTCAAGCGCTAGCGAGAAGGTCTGGCAGATGTTATTGAAAATATTTATTTCCTGACTAGTCTGGCGAGTTTAGAATTGTGGAACAGCTGTTTCAGACAGTTAGGCACGGCCTGAGACAACTAGAGAGTTTTGCTATGAAAATTCATAGCGAAATAAGTCAATTGAAATTGACTCAGTTTTCTGCTAAGTCTGCAGCTCGAGAATAGAGTGGAAAAAACACTTTATGCAAACGATTTTTTTTTTTTTTTTTTTTGAAAAAATCGTCAGTACGGCTTGGTTCCTGCCTACCGACAACTTACATATAGATGTGTAAAACCTCACAAAAACGCGGTCCAACATAAACGAGCTAATGGCCCTCTCTTGCTGTATTATGCCACATAAATTCTTCGCAATGATAGCTTTCTTTGGTTGAATAAAAAGTTAAAGAGCTTTCAAAAAGTGATCCGGGTTTATATGGAGTTTTGCACATCTAGTTGTAGGTTGTCTCAGGCACGGCCAAGCAGTCGACAAGGACGCTAGTCGATAAACAGTCGTTTTTCTAGATAGTTCTGTAAATTTTAATTTCTTTTTCCGGTGTAATTATTGAGTTGATTTGTTTTGTTGTATTGATTTGTTCTTGCAATGAGTGACGGGTTGTACAGTGGGAAGAAAGGGACAAAAACGTCGGTTTCCAGCGTCAGGAGACTAAAAGTATCGCGACGAAGACCGTTGAATCGGCATGAGGCAGAAGCACCAGGCGACTTGAACGCCAGTTCATCGGGAAAAAAACTGAAGCAATCGCAAGATTTATACGATATCGAAGTGATTGCAGCGTTTGGTTATCGTATAATTAACTTCATTGCAGTTTTTTCGGCTATTTACGACGTTGTCGTTTGCAAGATATGCCAATTGAAAGTAAAATTTACTGAAAGCAGTAAGCGTGGTTTGGGATTCAAACTTGTAGTGCCCTGTGAAAAGTGTGAGAAGACTGAGATACTGAGTCAGGCGATGGTTCGTGGAGAAAACGTGGATTTACGTCTCTGTATGGGTTAGGCACTCTTATTGGCTATAACTTTGGAAAAATCGTTGATTGTGTAGTGAAATCAAAATACTGTAAGGCGTGTGAACATTGGTCTAAAAAAAAAAGATACCGACGAATATGCGGAGTGGGCAGAAAGTCATGTAGGAGAATGCGCTGTGAATCAAGATGGATCGGCAGGAAAAATGGAAGTCGATGCAGTTGTTGAGATGTTTCGCCGCTCTGAAACTTTGCATAAGGTCAAATACTCTCACTACATTGGTGACGGTGATTCTAAGACTTTCAAAGGCATTACAGATGCTAAGCCATATGAGGATCTCACAGTACTCAAGAAAGAGTGTATAGATCACGTGCAAAAGCGAATGGGCACCCGACTACGTACTTTGAAAAAGAAGACAAAAGGTCTCGGTGGAAAGGGCAAATTGACTGGAAAACTTATAGATGAGCTATCTATTTATTATGGATTAGCGTTTCGTAGAACCAGTAATTCAGTCGAGAATATGAGAAGCAGTATATGGGCGACACTGGATCACAAATTATGTACGGATGTTAAACCGCAGCACGACAAATGTCCTATTGGAGAGGATTCATGGTGCTCATTGCAACGCGCCAAAGCGACGAATACTTTGGCTGAGTACAAACACAAGCCAGCTCTTCCAATTCAAGTCTACGAAGCTATGAAACCAATCTATGAAGAACTGACAAATCAAGATCTTCTAACTCGATACATCGGCGGTTATACGCAAAATAACAACGAAAGCTTTAATTCGACTGTGTGGACATTGGCCCCAAAAAATATTTCAAACAGTCTTGGATGTAGCTACGGAAATTGCAGTTTGTATATTTAATGACGGGTTTTCCTCAATTTTACACATAATGGAGGCAATGGATTTGGAAATCGGCCCGAACAGCTACGAAATGTGCATGGAGATCGACAAACAGCGCATAAAGCTTGCAGAGAGATCGCTATCAGACCGGGTAAAAGAGGCCAGAATCGCTGCAAGATCAAGCAGAAAAGAAATCCAAAAGCAGGAAGATAATCTGGAAGGCCAATTGTATGGTGCAGGCGTCGTAGATTAAAGGTATTGCAAAATTATTCATGATTTTCTACTACTCAAAACTTTAAACGTGCTTATCTGAAAACTACATTTTTGTAGTTGGCCGGAAACATAATTCAGACAATTTTCAACCGATTGACTTGAAATTTGGAATATATCTTCGAAAATACATTGTCTACAGAAGTACGTAGGATTTTTTTTTTATTGCATAGTTCATTTATTATTAACAATTATCTGACGATTTTTTAGGCAAATTTCTCACTTTCCACTTTAGAAGTGCGCCATTTTGTCAAAAATCAATATATCGAAAAAATCCTACGTATTTCTCTTATACTATATATAATCGAAAAAATTCAGGCCCTAATCATGATTCATTAAATTAAAGGAGCTGTTATTCCGGCCGTGGAGCATAGAAAAAAAACAGACGTCGTCGTAAAAACGCTGTACCGTCGCCATTTTGAAATAAATTGCCTAAAAAAAAATATTGTATGCAGTTAATGATATGTACAATAAAGTCCCTTTTCTGTAAACTCGATTGATTTCGTAATATTTCTGAAAAAAATTCCCTAAAGAGCCTATTTTTTTCGGCCTCTAGGGTGGCCTAAGGCCTTAATACAAATTACAATTTTCAGAAGAAAATTTACAAAAAAATTATTTAGATTTTTTTTTTTTTTTTGTTAAAGAGTGTCCGCATCCCTATGTGTGGGGTAAAGGCGGACGACCATATATTAAGCGTTTAAAATTGTCTTAGACCCTAGTACGTGGAAAATTCGGACAAAAAAATTAAAAATATATATTTTTTATTGATAAATGTTAGGTACACAAAAAAAAAATAAAACAAACAGGCATTATTAAAGCTTTTATTCATAGAAAATATATAAATTTATATTAAAAAACATAAAACTTCATCTCTTATCGACTAATAGGTAACATAAACAAGAATTCTGGTGATAATATTAAATCTAATAATTGATAATACAACATTAATGTAAAAAATTATCTTATAAAATATTTTTACTATATTTTAATATTTTTCAATGAAGACAAAAGCGGAAAATGATATCTTTGGCGCCTTAAATCTTGAAACTTTTTAAATATTTTCAGGATTTGTACTTCCTCTATAATGCTTTCATCTTTAACTGGCGGATATGTAAAATATTCCCCCATAATTTACTAAAAATGTATTTTTATTTCTTACTGACATAACTTCGCTAACACAACCAACATAGTATTTATTAGCTTTGGTCTGTAAACAACAGAACTTAACTACTACGAAAATACCTACTTCTATTGCAGAGTCAGCATCATTAGTATCACTTTGGTTTTGATGGAATATATTTTCATTATTTTTATCTTGCATTTCTACAGTTTCTTCTTGATCACTCTCGTTCTCACAGTCACGTTCTTCTTTAAGTTCTGCATCTCCGCTTATATCTTCTAAGGTTATCTCGGTCTCACTATCAGATGTCTCTATATCCCTTAACACTAGAATGCCCGGCACTTACAAACCCCCTTAGATGCACAAATGGAGTCATTTTGACTCCGACATCAGTATTAAATGTAATGATATTTTATATAGATTTTTATGAAGTGATAATGCTAATAATATATAATATAATATTCATAAAAAGAAACAGCAATGTAGTAAGCTTTATTTGATTCCTCCTAGTGTTCATCACATTTCTTGCATTGTCATTTAATTGTAGCTTTACAAGTTCCACATATTGATTTTATGCAGGTTGTACACGTTTCCACTGTCCTATTTTTTTTTCCAGTGTACCTTAATTTGACAATACTTAGTCGACTGTGTAGGTTCCTGGCCAAATTCTAGATTACACACAGGAGTAGGAAAAACATTTTCAGTGTTCATATTCGGGTCCGTAAGTTCCTCTGTTAACTTTTGTAGAAAAACTACGGGAAATTTTTTCAGAGGTCACTTCATTATATGTGATCCACGCGTTTATTGCAGCTAAATCAAGAGTGAAATGAATGAATAGGCCATCGCCTTGTATTTGATCGGACGGTATATTTTCTTGTCATTTGATCTCATTATCAACTCCGTACTTAGTATGATTGTAATAACTTTCGGGTATTTTTTTCGCATTATCCCTGATTTTTATATATCTGAATGAACAGTGATCAGAAGAACAACATTTTTCTTTGTATTGCCCTGATAGACAGTTAAAGTCATATCATCACTTTTATATAATTTTGAGGTATAGAGCTGCTCATTCACAGATTTTATTGACAAAGGCATCTCCCTTCTGGCTTTATTCCCGGTTCCTAAAAGAGTGGTTCCATTTCTTTTAAAGATTTTTGTTAGCATGACCGACGTAAAATAGTTATAGGTAAGAGTTACGTTTCTACCTTTGTTGAGAAAGGGTTTCATAAGTTTCCTTATCACATGGTCGGATACACGCTCATCAGCGGGACGAGAATCATTCATCCCTGCATAAGGAAAGCCATTTACCAAATATTTACTATGCTTGTCTACTACTATCCAGTACTTTTGACCGTACTTTTCAGGTTTGGAGGCTATAAATTTAGTAAAAGGAAATAACTGCTCATCTACAGTGATGAATGCTCCCGGTTTATAGCATGCAATACAAGTTTTCAATAAACCTTTTCCATACTGTTGAGAACAGACAAAAATTGGTGTATCTGCAGACGTAGAGAGAGACAAATTTTTTTATAAAAGCGAAGAAAGCGCAGTATTTCGCAGAAACGTTTCCTTGACATTGCCTTTTTACACAATGATAGACCCCAGTTATAAGCCCACAAACTGTGCACAGGTAGGTCGTTTGCACCTTCAACAAATGCTTCAAGCTCTTCATCGCTAAGTGTAAAATCTTCACTTTCGGTCCGCCCCCTTGCTTCAAGTCCTGTGGGCACGGGTATTTCCCTGAGCATATTGTGATATATTAAGCTTCGAAAATAAATAAAAGTCACAAGAGCGATTTTCGCAAAACCTATTAAAAAGGAAGTAACATGAAAAAAAAACATGCGCGAGGAGTCAAAATAACTCCATCGGGCATTCTAGTGTTAAGGAAATTGCTTTGCCAGCAGGGACTTGCAACTTTTTCCACGTCCATTCCTAAAGTATTGAGTAGCTATTAGTCTACTTTCGTGAAGAAATGTCTTCAAGGTGTTGGTCCAATGTTCCTCATTTACGATTGCGTTTTCCATTCTTTCGGGATCAGGTAATTTCTTAAGAACAGCATTTGGTGACAACGGAACAATTCCACAGGCTCGAAAGCCAGACTTGATGTTCGTTTCTATATTTACGATCTATTGGATTGCTTTCTTTAAAAGCGCAGGGAATTCAGATTTGAGAATACAACCTCTGTTTTTCATCTTTGTTTAGAAGCCTATTCTCCCAATACCCCCCCCCCTTTGGAGTACAAAATCTTAAAAATATCTTTTTAGAAGGCCTATAATTTTTTTGAAGCCTATTCTCCCAATACCTCCCCCCCTTTGGAGTACAAAATCTTACACATTTTTTTTAGAAGCCTATTATCCCAATACCCCCCCCCTTTGGAGTTCAAATTGGTAAACATATTTTTTTAGAAGCCTCTTCTCCCAGTACCCCCCCCCCTTTGGAGTACAAAATCTTAAAAAAATTTTTAGAAGCCTATTCTCCCAATAACCCCCCACCCCCTTTGGAGTTTAAATTGGTAAACATATTTTTTTAGATGTCTATTCTCCCAATACCCCCCTCTTGGAGTACATCTTAAAAATATTTTTTTAGAAGCCTATTCTCCCAATACCCCCCCCCCCTTTTGAGTTCAAATTGGTAAACATATTTTTTTAGAATCCTATTCTCCCAATACCCCCCCCCCTTTGGTGTACATCTTAAAAATATTTTTTTAGAAGCCTATTCTCCCAATACACCCCCCTTTGGAGTTCAAATTGGTAAACATATTTTTTTAGAAGCCTATTCTCCCAATACCCCCCCCCTTTGGAGTACATCTTAAAAATATTTTTTTAGAAGCCTATTCTCCCAATACCCCCCCCCTTTGGAGTTCAAATTGTTAAACATATTTTTTTAGAAGCCTATTCTCCCAATACCCCCCTGAGTACAAAATCTTAAAAATATTTTTGTAGAAGCCTATTCCCCCAATACCCCCCCCCCCTTTGGAGTACATCTTAAAAATATTTTTTTTGAAGCCTATTCTCCCAATACCCCCCCCCCCTTTGGAGTTCAAATTGGTAAACATATTTTTTTAGAAGCCTATTCTCCCAATACCCCCCCCTTGGAGTACATCTTAAAAATATTTTTTTAGAAGCTTATTCTCCAAATACCCCCACTTTGGAGTTCAAATTGTTAAACATATTTTTTTAGAAGCCTATTCTCCCAATACCCCCCTGAGTACAAAATCTTAAAAATATTTTTTTAGAAGCCTATTCTCCCAATACCCCCCCCCCTTTGGAGTTCAAATTGGTAAACATATTGTTTTAGAAGTCGATTCTCCCAGTACCCCCCCCCCTTGGAGTACAAAATCTTAAAAATATTTTTTTTAGAAAAGCCTATTCTCCCAATACCCCCCCCCCTTTGGAGTTCAAATTGGTAAACATATTTTTTTAAAAGCCTATTCTCCCAATACCCCCCCCCCCTTGGAGTACATCTTAAAAATATTTTTTTAGAAGCCTATTCTCCAAATACCCCCCCTTTGGAGTTCAAATTGTTAAACATATTTTTTGAGAAGCCTATTCTCCCAATACCCCCCTGAGTACAAAATCTTAAAAATATTTTTTTAGAAGCCTATTCCCCCAATACCCCCCCCCCTTTGGAGTACATCTTAAAAATATTTTTTTAGAAGCCTATTCTCCCAATACGCCCCCCTTTGGAGTTCAAATTGGTAAACATATTTTTTTAGAAGCCTGTTCTCCCAATACCCCCCCCCCCCTTTGGAGTACATCTTAAAAATATTTTTTTAGAAGCCTATTCTCCCAATACCCCCCCCCCCCCCTTTGGAGTACATCTTAAAAATATTTTTTTAGAAGCCTATTCTCCCAATCCCGCCCCCCCCCCTTTGGAGTTCAAATTGGTAAACATATTTTTTTACAAGCCTATTCTCCCAATACCCCCCCCCCCCTTGGAGTACATCTTAAAAATATTTTTTTAGAAGCCTATTCTCCAAATACACCCCCTTTTGGAGTTCAAATTGTTAAACATATTTTTTTAGAAGCCCATTCTCCCATTCTCCCAATACCCCCCCTGAGTACAAAATCTTAAAAATATTTTTTTAGAAGCCTATTCTCCCAATACCCCCCTCCCCTTTGGAGTTCAAATTGGTAAACATATTGTTTTAGAAGCCTATTCTCCCAGTACCCCCCCCCCCCCCTCCCTTGGAGTACAAAATCTTAAAAATATTTTTTTAGAAGCCTAATCTCCCAATACCCCCCCCCCCCCTTTGGAGTTCAAAATGGTAAACATATTTTTGTAGAAGCCTATTCTCCCAATACCCCAATATGATTGCCAGACTCTTTTAAATGGGCCAAAAAAAAGAGACGTCTAACGGGTGTAGCATATGTGTTCCATTCGTTGGCAATAACACAAAATCAATATCATTTTGGTCGCAACACGGTAAAATATGTATCGAAGTGTGAGCTGGCAAGTTGTCCTCAATTAAGACCTTTCTTCCTGGAAGCTTCTTATAGTAGGTGTTCAGGCCACACCAGTATCCCACGATGATTCTTTAATTCCTCCTCCGATAATATTCCTAAAAAGATACAAAAGGAACACAAAGAATTTTATCTCAATAAAATTTAAACAAAAATACTCATCTGAGGCTAGGGAACTTCCTCCCTCCATTCCAACGCCGTCCTAAAACTTCCTCCACTATTTTCTCACCTGAAAATAAACAAAAAATCTTATAAATAACTAATAAAATCAATAAATATTACAAACTTACCAAAAAAACCTACTGCTGTATATTTACAAATTGACATGTCAAAATGTCAACACATCACATCAGATGTTCTCGCCTTCGCCGCAGTCAGAGTTCAGCGCAACTTTAATGGTCTCATATGACGTCACTACGGGACGCCGCCATCAAAGTATAACAACTTTGAGAACGAGCGTTGTCAAGGCAACCGATCATGAAGCCGAAACGTAGCGGTTCGCGGCGGCTATAAAAAGGCGACGAGCTGCAGCAGAATCATCCATTCCCAATTCAGAATTTGATCTGAAAACATCAGAATTTACTCTGATTTTCCTAAATTATCCAAACATAATTTTGTTCCCATCTAAGTAGGAATTTACTCCTACTGCAGAAATATAATTCTGCTTATATTTTATCTCCCACCTGAGTAGGAATTTACTCCTACTGCAGAAATCTAATTCTGCTTATTTTTCATCTCCCACCTGAGTAGGAATTTACTCCTACTGCAGAAATTTAATTCTGCTTATTTTCCATCTCACAGCTGAGTAGGAATTTACTCCTACTGCAGAAATCTACTTCTGCTTTAATTCTATCCTACGTCTAAGCAGGAATCTACTCCTGCTACAGAAATCTACTTCTGCCTTATTTCATCCATCATCGAAGGAGGAATCTACTCTTGCTGCAGAAATTGACTTCTGTCAAATTAGTTATTTCCATTACTACTATAGCGCTTAGACGTGCAGCACAAAAACTTCTATTTCATTTGTTCATGAATTTAATAGTAAATTCATTTTTTCTCTTCTTTTTCGGAAATAAGGAGAACAAATCTCTGTAGCAGTGTTTTATTTGAATTATTGAATTTGTATTGAATTGGTAGCTTAAGGTAGTATAAGTTTTTTTGAATTCGTAATCGTAAGCTAGATTAGTCATAAGAGAATTGAATTTGTGATAATAGTTTATAAGCAACATACTGAATAAATTTTATATTTGAATTAAGACAAAGCTGAGTTATCCTTTTACAACCGGCACCCCCCTTTAGCTTGAGCACAGATCTCACAGTAGGGTAAGAGAATCTTATCGAACCAATCGTCAAAGGTCATAGCATCAAACCAACCGGATTTGGTGCGGTTATATAAAGCACCATCAGGACCACCTTCTACCCAGGTTGGATACAAATGTACAAACTTGTAAACTACATATGGGGGTAGAAGTACACCCGATCTACTAATGGCCATCATGATCGAAGATCGAAGATTTTTGCTGTGAGTTTACTAAAGATAAACTGCATGACAAAGAAGAACTCATTTCGTTTTTTCCATTTTTAGTATTTCCTTGTGTACAACAGTTTCATTTCGAGTTACAAAATTCTAAAAAAAAAATTTTTATTTATAAAATACTTATTTACGTGCTCTACGAAGAGTTTATTCACAGAAAACGTACACCCAAGAGGGATGGGTAATTGGGACATTTTAATGGAACAGTTCCTCCCTGTTCCAAGTACCAAAAGTACCTGTTGCAAAGTATCAGTTACACTTGTCCCAATATTGGTACAAAGTAATAAATGATTAGGATAGGGCCCACGAAAAATAAAAGTGTTTAAAAAAATACACCAACTTTGTAATTTATGATTTTATTCATCGGAGAAATTAAATTCATTATATACGTTTAGAAATATTAATTGTTTTATTTTATTTGCACTTAATCTTGTTCTTCGCTCATTTAGGATGTTTCCAGCCTTCGAAAAAATGCGTTCGCAAGGAACTGAAGTAGCTAAAGTGCATAATTTTTCTTTAGCTAATTCACTTAAATTCGGAAAATTGTATTTGTGGCATTTCTACCAATTGAGTGGATCTTAATTTCGTGGGATGATATCGTCTTCTAAATATCTTTGCATTTCAATAATTGCTTTCGACTTAGGGGTCCCTTGGGTGAATCGCAAAGCTAATTTGCTATCAAAAGTATTCCAGACTGAAAGGTTCGGACTCCGGTTTTGATCAGTGAGAGTGCTTTGTTGATCATCTGTTGATTCATGTTGTTGTTGTGATAAATGTCTCATTCGTTGTTGCTCAGCTCTTGATATTCTTTCGGAAATTTCTGATATAATTTGTCCCTTGATCTTATCTGCATGTGCAATATCATCAAAACCAAAACATTTAAAGCGTGGATCCAAAAATGTACATTCAGCTAAAGTGTTGCTGTTTACGATGTTTCCCAATCGGTCCCGGACACCTTTATTTAGCTCTGTTACTAACTTATGAACTTCGTGTGTCCATGTTTGCCTTAATAGTTTTTGGAAGACGTCTAGAAGTCCTTTTGAAAGCACAATTACCATTGATGCTGTCAAATATTTTTCGCTGCTAACATACCTTGTTATTTCCTCTAAAGGTTGTAAGACTTTACAAGCTTCTTTTAGAATTTCCCATTCACTCGAGCTTAGCTCTGGTAAATTCGAGCTTAACAAAGCTATTGTTGCCTTTAAGGGATCTTTTAATTCCAAAAACCTTTCTAGCATATAAAATGTCGAGTTCCATCTTGTCGGTACGTCTTGTATCAGTTTTTTTGAATTCTCCATACCAGAATTTCTTTGGTATGCAATTAATTTTGCAGTGGCATTAGAACTTCTCTTGAAATGGGAAACGACACACTTAACTTTTGTAAGTACAGCTGTAATTTGTGGCACTTTTAAAGCGTCTTGTGCGATCAAATTTAACGTATGCGCGAAACATCCAAAATGTTTCCACTTTAATTGGTTCATAATAGCTGATTTAATGTTATTTGCATTATCGGTTACAGCTATTAATATTTTTTCTTTTAAGTTCCATTCTTCTACCACACGATTTAATTGTTTTGCCAAGTTTACGCTAGTATGGCTTTCTTCAAAAACTGCACACTCTAGAAGAATCGTTTTTAATTCGAAATCTTCATTTATATAATGAGCAGTAACACACATAAAGCTTTCACAATTTCGTGAAGTCCAACAGTCAGTTGTAAGACAAGCTTTAACAATATGTTTTGCTGTTTCTTTTGCATTCAATAAACACCTTTCATAAGCGGCAGGAATTATGGCTTTAGATATTGTTTTTCGGGTTGGCAAAACATAAGATGGGTTCAAAGCACGTACAAATTCTTTAAATCCTGCGTCTTCCACAATACTAAATGGCTGAAAATCTTTTATGAAAATATTTATTAATGCTTCATCTAACTTTTTTTTTGTTGCTATCAAAAGTTTTTTTGGAATGTATGTCGTTATAGTGCTCTGTCTTGACCTTTTAGGGATGTTTTGGCTATCTTTTGTTGCTGGTATGCTGGTTGTTGCAATTGAAGATGAAGGTACTGCAGCTGCTAATAGTAAAGACGATGAAGTTGATGGCCTTGGTTCGTCTTGTTCACTTATAAGATTGGTGAATGTCGAAAGAACTGCACTTTATTTTTGCAATTGCACACTTGGATGTTTTCTTTGAATATGTTTTTTTAAGTTAGTTGTGCTATTTTTATACGATAATGTTTGCTTACACAAATCACACTTTGCTGAATCTCTATTAATTATAGTGAAAAAGCTCCAAATTTCACTTGTCTTCTTACCCAACTTGACACTCATTTTAAAAATATTTTATTATTTCTAAACAGGTCTATAATCTGTACATACAAAAAATCCTACTATAATAAAAATAAATCCTACTATAATAAACCTAAATCAACTGCATTGTACATCTTGTATCTAAGGGAAGGGGAAATCAAACATTATAGCTGTGTTCTTTTGTGTCCGCAGAACAGAGCAGAACAAAAGCCACACAAAAGAACGCCTCATTCATTTTCATGGAAGATGTATAAATGAAGCGAGCAGTACAAAAAGTTCGCTTCAATCGACAGAACAATTTGTTCTCTCCAGTATATGTGATTTCTAGAGAAAGGTACACAAAAGAACACAGCTATTATCATTTGCATTTATTTATATTTGTATCTATATTTAAGACAAAGCAGTGTGTAATGATGTGTGTACCTCTGCCTTTGCTGCCTACGATACATTTCAATCACTATAGGCAAGCCTCCCTACCTACCATATGATATCTTACTCTTAGCTTCCTGTTGCATGAAGTTAGAAGTAGCCTTGTGTAGTGTGTCTGTTTGAATGTATAGGCTGTATCAGTCGAAAATTTACTGGGAATTTATAAACTGCAAGGGGCAATATGAGAGCATTTGGTACTGGTACTGTCACAGCTATTCTGAAAAAGTTGGAACAGGTCCAGATTGGGACAGGGCTGTACCTGTTCCAAAGTAACAGGTTGTTGCAATTTTACCCATCTCTACGGACCCAACAGCATTCAAACTTGTATTGACGAGAATATGGCGGTCGTTTTAGTTTTAAGTGTCGCGGTATATGCCCTTTGAATAAAACGTGGATCAATACCTTTCTGTCCGAGTTCACCCCACAGTCCGATTTCACTCAGAGTGACGTACCAAATTTCAGTTCTCCATGTCAATGCGTTCTCAGCCAGTGTCTAATTATATAATAGAAAACGAAATTTTTGTATGGCAACCCCACGAAAGAATTGCCCGATCTGTCTCATTTTCGAACTTAATTTCACTTTTTTTTTTTTTTTTTTAAATCCGCATACAAAATTTCAACTCTCTAAATACATTCATTCTCGAGTTATGGTGCACACGGAATGAATGAAATTTCGCACGCGAGTTCAAAATGCGCGATTTCGCGTGTGCACCTGAGTGTGCGTTTTCTTTTTTTTTTGTAATTACTCACTCACGGGCGCGTGCGTTAATAATAATGGCAACAACTCATGCACGCGCACACGAGTTTTAAGAACTTACAAATACAAGAAGAAAAATCATCTGTCTCGTTAACTCAATGGTAAGAGCAGTCACCGATTGTTTTTTCCTCTTATATTTAGGATTTGATTTAATCTTTTTATTTTATTATTTTTTTAACTAAGGTATATTGTAAGCGTAGCCTTTGGGAAGGTAAGGAGCCACACTTAAAATTACTGGATATAAAATTAATGTTTAATAATTTTTCCATAAGAGCAATATAAAACATTTTAGAGAATCGGACTACAAAGCACGAAATCGATTTCTGTTTCATGGCTTGTGAAGTTTTGGTCTTTCGTATACGCAAATGAGTGTGCGTTTCCATAAATCGTCACAATCTGTATGCTGCAATTTCGATACGTAATCGCTTTAATTTGGAAAGTTTATGCCTCTTAATAGTTTCCATAGTATCTCAATTGTTTTCAAATCTGAAATACCAAAATCTGATACGAGCTCTGAATGCAATATCGAATAATGAGACTTAATATATACTTATATAACACATATGTATGTTTTAACTCATATATTTGGTTCTACCTACACGTAGATATGTACCCGCTTACGTAATGTGCAAAAAGTACAAGGAACTAAACGTGTTCTGGAAAAGCAATGTAGAACGAAATAAGGAGGTGGTTATCGATGGATTGTACAAAGACTTCTCATTATCCTATCCTGGAAGTCAAACATGTTTTCAAAGTTATACGAAGTGAAGATGATTTAGAAGTGCACTTATTAAGAAAGTGCCTAGTTCTGGGAAGGTTTAACACTCAATAATAATGGGAATATGCAAGTATGACTGAAGCAGTAAAGTTTTAATGAAGCTCTGACTACATTGACGGTAATACGTATATGTACTTATATGCAAGTATAAAAGCCTTGATATTAAATAGATAGCATGTTCACACAAATGTAATTCAAGTTTGAATAAAATGTTTACAGCAGATCATTCTTGTGTGGTTTGTGGTTTGGGTAAGATATATTCGAAATTCATACGGATGTTTCAATTTTTTGTTTGTATCACTATGACATGGTTTCTTTGAATTGCCATATATTTCTGGTGGGACCAATTTTGTTGTTGGCGGTGTGATAATTATGACAATTATCACAATTTGAAGTATGATTTTCTCTTTAATATTCATATTCGAGGTTCAAAAAATTCCAAAAATTTTTTTATTGTTACTTTAATTTGAAACTTATTTTCTATAGCATCACATATGTTTTTAACTAGCTTTTAAAGGAAATAATAACTTGTCCAACAATAAAAATGAGTATGGAAACACAGAAAGTATAAAAAATATTGCATCGCCATCTATTTCTATTTGGTATATAAAGGGTTTTCCAATAAGAGGTGTTATTTTAATTAGCCCACTATTTCGGTAGATGTCACTTTTGAAGCTGTTATTTTTTGACATTTGACAAGTTGAAACTACGCCATTAATAAAAATGGAACGATACACGATTCAACAACGCACTGCAATTATTAAAATTCACTATAAAAATGGTGAAAATGTGGCAGAGACGGTTCGTAAAACTCGAACATTTTTGGGTCGTCGTGAAGCACCTTGTCGGACCGCAATACAGAAATTGGTAGAAAAATTCGAGCTGTCGGGACAAGTTAGTGATGTGAATTATAAAACCCGTGAACATCGCTCAAGAACAGCCGAGAATATTGCTGCTGTAGCCGAAAGTGTTGAAGAAAACCCAGGTTTGTCCATTCCTCGTCGTTCTTTGGAATTAGGCATTCCACAAACGTCATTACACCGTATTTTGCATAAATATTTGGGTCTTAAGGCTTATAAAGTTCAGTTAACACAAGAACTCAAGCCGGCCGATCATCAACAATGTCGAGTCTTTGCTGATTGGGTCCTTGAAATGGATGAAAATGATCCGGAATTCCATCGAAAACTCATCTTGAGTGATGAGGCCCATTTCCACCTCGATGGTTTCAGCAACAAGCAAAATTGTCGCATCTGGGGCTCGGAAAACCCAAGAGTTATTGTTAAAAAGCCTCTCTATCCTCAACGTGTGACTGTTTGCTGCGGTTTATGGTCCCGCGGGGTCATTGGACCTTACTTTTTCGAAAATGAGGCTGGAGCAACAGTTACGGTGAATGGATTGCGCTATTGACAGATGATTAATGATTTTTTATGGCCGGAATTGGATGGTATTGATCTGCACAACGTTTACTTTCAACAAGATGGCGCTACGTGCCATACAAGCAACGAAACCATTGATCTTTTACGGGAAAAGTTTCCGGACCGTGTTATCTCTCGAAGAGGTGATCACAATTGGCCACCGAGATCTTGTGACTTAACACCTTGCGACTTCTTCCTTTGTGGCCATGTGAAAGAAAAGGTCTACGCCAACAGCCCAGCGGCGATTCAAGACCTCAAAGATGGAATTCGTCAGGCTATCGAGGACATAGGGCAGCCACTTTACGATTTGGTTATGGAAAATTTCATGAAAAGGATATGGTCCTGTAGGCGTGGTCGTGGTGGTCATTTGGCTGATGTTTCCATTATTAACGGC
>OZ002740.1:303572735-303717459 GCA_963924295.1 Dioctria rufipes
ATACTTTCTCGGACGGCTCGACTCTTTCAAGAAGCATAAATTGTCGAAGAACTTCCATTTGCTTCGAAATTCAGCGGCGCTTCCTGATGGGGTCTCCATCTTCCTCAATTCTCTCATGAATTGATCACGGAGATTCCCCCATTTCACACGGCACCTAGTTTCTGTAATAAACAATGATTACCGCTGAGTTTATATGGATTACAAAATATCACCTACCACTTATTTTCAGCTTTTCTCCAATTTCTCTCCATTTCTTTTCCTTTAAATAGGTATTCCGATATTAAGGACTTTTTTTGTCATACAAGTAATTAGTTTCCCTCACCAAATTAATTAATTGCTCCTCGAAAGACATTTTTTGGTCATTACTCTGAACTGTCAAAATCAAATTACGACGACAACGACGACAAAAGTTGAATTATTCCCAACTCTGGTTACGGCGACAAAATCGGCCGGCGCCATTGTGTACAGCAACATGGTATTGCCATTAGGTCAACATTTAATATGTCGTCGTAAATGTCGTGTCGGCATCATTGTGTTTCGGCCTTTAAGCTTAGTTAAAAATTACATTAAAAAAAAATTAATATCACGTATGTTGGTATAACAAAAATAATATTTCGTTTTTTAGTACATATTTGGACAGTGTCTTATAGAGTGCACGTAGAGAACTGAAATTCGGTTCGGTGTGTTTTCATAGCAATAACAAATAAAATAAAAATAAATAAAAACAGACTAAATCGGGGAAGCCCTTCTTGGTGTTGCCACACAAAATTCTGGTTTTTCACAATATATTTGGAGACTGTCTGAGAACGCGTCGTTGAAAAAAAAAAAAAAACATGTAAATTTAGGTTCACAAATGGGACAAATCGGGCAACTATTTCTCAGGGTTGCCACACACTAACTATATATTTGGGCACTGTCTGGGAACGGGTCGACGTGAAGAGCTAAAATTTTGTACATGGTGTTTTCATACCAATAGTAAATAAAATTACAAAAATGGTCGAAATTGGGCAGCCCATTCTTGATGTTGCCATACAAAACTTTAGTTTTACACTATATATTTGGACACTGCTTCACGTATCGAGGTAGAAAGCTGAAATTTTGCACAATGGCCTTTTATAGAACAGTGTAAATTAAGTGCAAATATGGGACCAATTGAGCAACTCCTTCATATGACTGCCATATAAAAAATTTGTTACGTGGTGTTTCCATAGCTAAGGTAAATAAAATTTTAAAAATGGAGTAAATCGGGTTACCCCATACTTGGTGCTGCCATACAAAACTATAGTTTTTCACTATATATTTGGACACTGCCTACCGCGTCGACGTAGAGAGCTGAAATGTTCTACATAAGCCTCTTTTAAAAACAAGGGAAATTTAAGTTCGAAAATGTGACCAATTGGACAACTCCTTCGTAGGGTTGCCATACAAAAATTTCGTGTTTTACTAAATATTTTGGCACTGCTTGAGAACGCGTCGACGTACAGTTCAACAATATCCCACACATATGAATGTATGCACGCATACTAATACATGCATACACATACACACCCACGCGTGCGAACACACACACACACACAGTGAAACGCTAGAGTACGCAATGGCGTGATCGAGTCAAACAATAGCTTAGATATTATGAATCTTATGACCACCCAACCCCCGGCCCCACCTATCTGGGTATCTATATTATCACCGAGCAAAGCCGACGAGCCCCTTCTAGTAATTTTATAAAAAAAATTGCGTTATCTTTATTTTTCATTTATATATTTTTTATATTATCAAGATTTAGCATAGATATAAGTCGCATTGACTAATTGTAGCCACCCCGTTATTTTTTTTAAGAATATATCAGAAATGCAGACTACTATGGTGGCTCTCACCTTATTACATATAAGTGACTATTTATGTGTCTCCTCTATGAGTTTTTTTTAACTAGATCTATAAACAATATCCTACGATTCGGATCTTGTGCAAAATTATTTTCCTTTGCAAAGAAAAGTTTCCATAAATCCTTCACTGTAAGGATAAACGTGTATACTCTTACTATTTAATGAAATTATTCTTTTCGTTTCACCCCATATTCAGTAAATTAATTTATTAAACAATTTTACTCATCTGTTTTAAGATAATTCTCCCAACTTTGATGAAAAAGTTAGACTTTTCCGGATTTTCCCCGGTATAATACTTTTTCCTGTAGCAACATAAAGAAAACAATTTCTCACCGAATAATAAAGCTAAGAACATAAGTCACAAACTAGGCTGAATTTAGTGTTCGAAAAATATGACGATACATATCTACTGAAAAATAAAAGAATAAAAGGCCTCATATCACGGCCTCATCATCACTTTAGTTAAAACCCTTTTCTGTGTGTTTTTACCGTAGTAGGAAGGGATGCTTGTACTATATTGCGTTTTTTAAAAACTTTTTCCTTTAATAAGTTGTTTCCATTTTATGTTTATTGTGCGCACAAGAAGATTGGAAATGTTACATCTGTACATATACCTGTGTATGTACATACATGCATCAAATGTTAAGAACTTGCGTAGTTTTCTCTTTTTTTATAGCTTATGCATATTCATAAAAAAAAATTCGGACATTTTTTGTTCAAGCTTAAATTTAAGTCCTATACCCGTGCTAGCAGGGAAAGTTTTTCTTTATAAATTTTATATCACTTTTGAGATATTGAAATATGTTGTCAGTTTTTTTTTTCTTTTTTATATAATTTGAAGACAAAGGTACTGGTGAAGTATCGAATAAAATTTTTTTATGAAAACTATGACTTTTAGCATCATAAATATTCAACAGGTTCATATATTCGTGACACATACCTTAGGGTCTAAATTACAAGCACGTGTAGAGGATGTCCAGGAAATGTGTGCAAAGTTTAGTTGCCAAATGTAATTCTATATTAATAAAGTACAGTTAATGAAAAATTATGTAGCAATTGCTAGATGGCGGCCGTTATCCTGTTGGCATACCTCTAATCGTCCACATAATGCTAATGAGATTGACGCAATTCCCACTGCATTATTATGTTACAATTTGATTAGAGTCGATAGTTATATATAGTTGTAAACTTTGATTTTTAGGTATCCCCATAAAAAATAGTCCAGTGGATGTAGTCAGCTAATATTGCGTCTTCCCTATTATGAAATAACCCATTTACAGCCGCAATTAACCGAACAGATATATGGTAAGTGGCTCCATTTGGCTAGACTCATGTTGATGAATTAAATCCCTGAAATTATTATAAGGATGTCCATTATAATTATATATTAAATAAGGATAAGCAGTATTGTGTAAAATTCGTGTATGTGTGATAAGCATTTATACTTATGGATACGGGGGGTGACAAGAGGGGCTCGCCTTATTTTGTGTCAGTTCGACATTTCTGAGCATTTATGTTTATTTATTTACAATTAAGTTGGCATTGTTTGTTTACTTCGCGTTCAACGACCAGAAAAATCATTACAAAATAAATAAAATAAGTAAAAAACGAGTTTTCAAACAAAACTGAGGCCAAGCCGCATGAAAAAGTAGAAAATAAACTTTTCTTCACACACAGAGGTGGACTCAGATTTTTTGATTGGGACATTTCTCTTGAATATTCTTTCTCTTCATGAATCAAATCACTTATTACCTCTGATTGCTCATACTGAAATATATCGGTGATTGTCAGCGAATAAAATCTGAGTCCACCTCTGTGTGTGAAGAAAAGTTTATTTTTTACTTATTCATGCGGCTTGGCCTCAGTTTTGTTTGAAAACTCGTTTTTTACTTATTTTATTTTCTGCCTTTTTTCTGCATGGAGATATTTTAAAACAATTTTATGACGGCTGAAAAGACACTGATTTACCAGTTTTTCCAAAATTTTATTCGAGTAAAAATTATTTTCAAGTACTGCAACGGTTTTCTGAAATTCAAATTATGTTTTAAACAGCGCTTTTTAGCTGTATTCCAACTTGATCCCATATAACATGAATTTTCCCGATTTTTCATGTCTTCCACAGACTTTTCCTGTTATATTATGAATTTTTTTTAAAAATTTACATGAATTTTCCTCGATTTTTCATGCAAGTTTTCATGATTGGTGAAGAGAAACTATTGAAGCTAGATGGACGGACGAAAAGTCGGAAAATTCCGGAAACTTTCGGAAAATTCCGGAAACTTTCGGAAAATTTTCCAGAAAAATTGGAAAATTCTGCATTTTTCCTGAAACAGTCGATGAAAACTTTTCCGATGATTTTCCCGCTTTTCCGGGTTTTCCATGGAGTTTTCCACAAAAGCAACTTTATGCAACTCATTTCGCTCTACAACTTTGTCTTAGGTTGCAAGACACTCAAACGTTTCCTTGGTCGGAAAAACACCATTGTCGGAGAGAAAGTAATGATGCCAGTTGATAGGGAACTTGATCCTGCCTAATTTAGAAAACTTTTTTACCCGAAAATTTTCTGGAAAAGTCGGAAAATTCCGGAAAATTTTTTCGGAAAATTCGAAAAATCACTAATCAAATTTGTACCAAATTTTTAAATGATTTTTCCCGATTTTCCGGGTTTTCCATGGAAATTTCCGGTTCAAATTTTGACAGATTCAATTGTCACGCGACATGAAACTGTGTGCCAAATTTCAGCTCGCTGTGATGACAAAAAGTGGGTCTACGAGATTCTCGAAAATAGTAAAAAAGAAATATATAAATAAATATACAGACAAATTCGTGTACGAGTTAAAGGGACGGGCTGGCCTCAAAAAGGGGCACTACGAAAATTCTTCTTTAAAGATTTTGCCATATAATGGGATCTCTTCTATTAAATTTCTTTTATTGCAGCTACAGTTTTTCCTGTTTTCTTTATTTTTCCTATTTCCATGACTAAAACCTGAAGAGAAATGTTTTAATGTTTCTAAGGATGGCCCCAAAACGTTACTTAACATTGCACCGTATCGGTTCGTATTCAAAGTAAGCTCACAAGCTTTTCCATCACTGTTGCTTTTAAGTTCTCTTATCAATAGAAGTAAAGATGGTAGAAAAATTAATTAGATAAACATGTAATTGCTATGATTTCTGCATCTATCTTATCTTGGAATGCATTTAAAACTCATCACATACTTACCATAGTAACCTGAGCACACAGTGTAACACTATAATCTATCATAAAACACTCTCACTAAATAACCATTAAGCTAGGCGCAGACTGACGCGGTGGTGATGGCGGAGGCGGTGGCGGTGGTAAGGCGGTTGGAGTAACGAAGCGGTAGCGGTGGTAACCACTCACACTGGTACGGTGGCGATTGCGCGATATTTATTTTTTAATTTGCGGCAGCGAATGGATTTCTAGATAAATGGAAATTTCCGAACTGTGTCGGAAGCATAGATGGAAAGCATGTTACAATTAAGTGTCCTCAAAAAAGCGGATCTATAACTTTTTTTATTTGAAAAAGTTTTCAATTGTTCTATTGGCTATTGTTGGACCTGATTACAAATTTATATGTATAGATGTAAGCGGGTACGGGAAAAACAGTGATTCTGGCATTTTGGACGAATCAGTTATGGATAGAAAATTTGAAAATGAACAGTTTGCCCTTCCGGCAGCAAAATCAATACCGAATCAAACAACAACTACTCCTTATGTATTAATTGGTAACGAAGGTTTCCCTTTGAAAACATACCTTATGCGGCCATTTCTATACAGAGTTTCGAGATATAATCCAGAAAAATAGATCTTTAATACTTATCTCAGAACAGCTAGACGTGTGGTGGAGAATGCATTTGGCATTCTTTCTCAAAAATGGAGAATTTTTTCCAGGCCGTTAGAAACCAATGTAACAACAACAATAAAAATAATTCAAGCAGCTTGTGTATTGCATAATTTTTTAAGATCTAAAACTTATGAAGACAATTATTTTGCAGTTTTAGAACATCCTGAACCTCAAATGAGCTTTTTCAAATTTTAAACAAGATGCAAAAAGATCAAGAAATGAGGCTTTTGAGATCCGCCAAAACTTTGTAAAATATTTTTATATAGAAAAAAGATAAGTACATTTTATACACTAGTAAATATAAATTGAATGTACTGTACTTACCAGTTTTTCTCGTTTCCTTTCCAATTTCATCCCATATTTTAATCTTTATTTTTAAATTTTTATAGTCTTCATGACGCAAATCATACAAAATTGGATATTTTCTCACAATTTCATTCACTTGTTCGCATTCCATTCTGCACCTGCTACTTATCTACTTGCGATCACGCGGTGAAATGGTGCATGCAGCGGTGGGTGGCGGTGGCGATTTTTAATCGCCGCACCACCACTCATCGCTGTTCAGCAAATCACAACAATGTATGCTGACACATTTGAGAACAAAAGCAGCGATTAACCGCCTTACCACCGCCACCGCTACCGCCATCACCACCGCGTCAGTTTGCGCCTTGCTTTAAACCCAACTATAATAAGCTTAGAAGTTAGGCAATTTTTTCACGATTGTACAACACAAACTTCGTGTTCTAAAACACATGACGGGCACACAAATCCACTGCACATATAGCATTAGGAATGCCGCTGTAGATTTCCGTGGCTGGAAAGAAAAGTCGCACGGTATAGCCAATAATTAGCCTACACGGCAACCCCAACTATCTGCTTTACCAATACTAATCCTAACAAACATCTAAGAACGCTCCACTACCCAAAATGTTACAGTACCGGGTCATAACGTATCACAATTTATTATCTTAAACACATATTACTTATTGTCCCAGAATATACAATTCCACTTTATATTTTTGTCACAGACATAATCATATACGCATATATACAGAGAGCCACAAAGCTCACAAAAGAAGAAACCCCCTGATCCCATTAGGAACAATGAAGACGGTTCCTAGTCTTTGAACACACTGATAATTATGTAAGAAGTCACATACCTCTGACAATATAATTAACGAGGTAGCAGACACAAGCTTCACACCACAATGATCCTAATTAAACTGAATTGAGTATACTCTTGGATACCAGATCATTTTTTAGAAAGTAAAAAATATACATATATATAAATACATTTGCTACAATCATGCGAATAGACCAGATTAATAAGGAGAGCAGCCTAACCACACACAAATAATCCCAAGAAATAGTGATACATAAGTATTTCCCAAAATCTTTCACTGGATTGTTCTGTACCATCAGAGGTAATAGAGTAACGATAGCATACACGTTTGCGGATTCCGCCGCGATACACGCATTTAATTAATTTTTGCATATTTTTATTATAAAACCTTCGCAACTCAATTTCGGCAGGCATCCATCAGAACCACAACCCCGCGGATTAGCAACTTTTGACACAAAAATAGACCCACCTACAATTCATACTGAATGAAATCCTTTAGTAGTTAGTGGATAAATTAACAGGGCGGCGCGCGGTGGATAAAATTCTGCAGCTCGATTCCGTCGCACCAATTCGTAGCTAGCAGGCATGTAAGCAATCAAGGAACCGCAATTGTACTTTGTTTGTTTGATCGTCCTTTGTTAAGAATCGAATTCGAAACAAAACTCTTACCTGCACCTGCAAAAGCTTCTAAATGGAAAGAATTTCCATTTGATGTTACGCCATTTAGGTCAGACATAACATCATCAAAGAAGGTCTTTTCTTGGGGATTTAAGCGATTATAAGCTCTTTGATATTCATTATCCTCATCAACAGGAATCTAAACATCGGCATCATCAATTCTTAACTCAGCTTGGGCAACTGATGGCAAATCCATATCTTGATTTTTGCATTGTGTTTCTACCTATCCCTCTGGATTTCTCTCTCTGTCCGTACAATAACTTGGGAACGAATTAAAATTATGTATACAGTAATTTTATAAAAAACAGTAAAATCAAGATCGTGGTGGATGGATAAAATCGCTGTAAACTCCTAGCATTGCCATAAAAAAAAATTTGATTATCACTATAATTTGGATACTGCTTGAGAAGGCGTTGAGCTATAAAGCTGAAAAATATAGATTTTGAAAGACGTAGTGTAGTCATAACAAACTTTAAATTTTTCATACTTTTTTTTTCAAAACTATTTAGGACAGTGTTGAAATTTTGTGCACACTAGTATTATAAAAAAGAAAATTTTTTTAGCGTTTAATATAAGCAACTCCCTCGTATAGTAATATCATAAAAAAAATTTCGTTTTTAATGCCTTTTAATATTACTTAAATATTGTAATTGCCGTTCACGTAATAAATTGTTATTCTATAAGTTTGAACATAGGCGAAACCGACCAACTAAAGGGTATTTCATTAAGAGTATTAGGATTTTAATTTTAAATAAAACAACAATGGTTTGACATATCAATTTAATTTTTGCTTTATTTTAAAGATTGGACAATGCACAGTTATGTTTGAATCAAGATGTCGTTCAAATGCCCACCGCGGTTTTGTTTACACTGACGCACCCGATCGCTCCAATTTTTTATCACCCTGTCCAACATTTGCGGCTGTATGCCGGCGATTGCTTGACGAATATTTGCTTCGAAATGATCCAAAGTCTGTGGATTGTTAGCATAGACTTGTGCTTTGACGTATCCCCAAAGGAAATAATCTAGGGGTGTCAAATCACATGACCGCGGCGGCCAATTCGCAAATCCTCGTCGTGAGATGATCCAATCGCGAAATTTATCTTTCAGCAAGTCGAGCGTAGCATTAGCTGTATGGCACGTAGCGCCATCTTGTTGGAACCACATCTCTTCAATATCGATGTTCTCAAGTTCTGGCCATAGAAATTCAAGTAGCATGGCTCTATAGCGGTCGCCATTGACGGTTACGGTTGTTCCCTCCTCAGGTCCGATGATGCCGCCATTCCATAAACCGCATCACACAGAGAGTTTTTCGGAATGCAACGGCATTTCATGTAACACTTGTAGGTTATTCTCGCACCAATAACGGCAAATCTGTTTATTTACAAAGCCATTCAGCCAAAAATGCGCCTCGTCTGAGAAGATAATTTTTTGGGCAAAATTGGAATCATCTTCCAAATGATCAAGGGCCCAATCAGCAAACTCTCGACGAAATCCGTGATCGTTTGGCTTCAGTTCTTGAGTCAATACGACTTTGTAAGGCCCAAATCCTTACGCAAAATTCCCCAAGGTGACGTCTGAGAAAGCCCCAATTGTTGCGATCATCGGGAAATCGACAAATTTGGATCATCGGCAATTCTGGTCGCTGCAGCTGCGATATTCTCCTCACTTCGCACATTTCTTTGTCTTGTTGATGGCTTCTTATCTTGTAAAGAGAACTCACGCTCAAATTTTCTTTTCCACAGTGCGGCGTATAGCCTGCGCAGAGTAACGGTGATGGCGACCCAATTCTCTGGTGAACAAACGTTGAGCACCCAAAACTGAGCTCGAACTTTGGTAATATTTTTTAATAACTTCTAAACGCTCGGGAAGCATCAAACTCTGCATGGATGAAACTGCAAACTATAACAAATATTTTGACACAAGGAAGTACAAAAAAAATATCTCAGCAACCGAGAAATCTCTACTGGAATACTATCACCACTATTGAAAGACCCTTTACTTCATAAAGGATTGCAATAGAAAAACTTACACATTTGTTGATTTCGCAGGTATGTATATACTGGGAAATGAGTCAATCTTAGTTGTTATATATTTCAAGAAAGATGCACGTTAACCAATGGAAAACGAGTTCAGTGGAACAACTTTTGAAGCGATAAGAATGTGACAGTAGTTCATATCCGTGTAATTTGTCAGATTGAAATTTTCTGGGAAAAACAATATCACGAAGATTGTAAAAATTATGAAAATTATAATTTCAACGATTTTGGGATGATAACGGATGAATTTGGTGGATAAATTGTTGAAGATGGATATGTGATGCTCAATGACATTCAGCAGTGACATTTCCCATTAGATATGTGCATTTATCAGTGCACCACAGCCGATTTTTTAGTGCATCACAGGGTTATTATGATGTACACTTTTTCTAGCAGTGCACGGCAATGGAATAATTTCAGTCTACCACTCGAAGAAGAGTGTATCTGTTCTACGGAAACAACGTGATGAATGGAAATCGGTAGGAGGACAAATGTAGAGTTTCTTTTTTACAACAATTAATCAATATCATAATCCGCTTTCCTGATTCCGTTCACGCTTACTCAGTTTTAGTTCCTTAATTTGGACTCAGTTTCACTCATTTAATTATTTTTTTTTAATGTGCACTAGTATACTAGTACACTAGTTTTTTATATGAGTTTTGAAATGCTCCTTGAGCTTTTCCAACGAAGATTGATTAAGAAGCTAATTAGCTCACTCGCAGAAAAAATCGCCTTCCCTTCGGCATTTATGTAAGAAATAGTACAGGCAAAATCTTATACATAGGTACTATTACATTATAAACTGAATGCTTTGGGCATTTGATAAATTTGATATAAAAAGCCAGGTGTTGATGACAAAAAAAAAATTAGTTAAATGAATAAATTTTCATTCTGTTGACTTATAGCTTTTGAATGGCTAGATGGAGGAGTATAAGGAATAGGAGAACGGCGATGGGAATAGACTATATAAACGATAACAAAGCTTAAATATAATTATTTACCTAACTACAATGTGTTAGGTATTGGTATGTAAGCTTTGTTATAAGCATCATAGTTAAGGTGAGTGACTAATAAAATATTATGAAAAGTTGTGAGCCTCTCCTAATTTCGAAACACATCGCTTGCTTGCTTGCTTTTTATTATAAAAGGTGTCCCACATACAGTGGTCCAAAAGACATCCAGAATTGAGGAATTTTGAGATATTTCCTAGCTTAATCCCCGCCAAGTTAAAACTGTACTGAAAGTTGGTATAAGCATACTTCAGTAATGTATCTATAAGATAATGTAACTAATTTTTATTTATAATACATATATTTTATGTATTGAAATCAGATCTTGTGTTTTTTGCAATTTTGAAAGGTGTATGGCGCAAAGACGGTACTTTTTTCCTTTTTTTAAATATACACGCGAATTTCAAAAACTATCTACCATTACAACAACTTTAAAATTAACGTTATACATTAAAGATTCGATGGAACTAAAAAACCAGATCAGATCAAAATCGAGCATATAACGAAAGAAAAATTGAGCGAAGGTCCACAAAATCCGAAATTCTAGAATTTTTAGCCTTTGTTGTAAGATTTCTCTCATTTTCTTTTTTCTGTTTTATCTTCTAACTACATTACTAAAATACACCTGCGCAAAATTTCAGCGTAATCCAGTAACTAGTTTTAACTCTATTGTTTTACACTGTGTGTGTGTGTGGGTGTGTGCGTGTGTGTGTGTGCGTGTGGGTGCGTGAATGCGTTCATAGATATGACTCACAGTGTAGCTCTCGACATCGACACGTTCTCAGGCAGTGCCGATATATATAGTAAAAAATTAATCTTAGGATGGCAACACTATGAAGGAGTTGCCCGATTCGCACCATTTTCCATTCTTTAAAAAAGGCCAGTATACACAATTTCAGCCCCCTACATCGACGCATGATGAGGCAGTGTCCAAATATACAGTACAGTGAAAAACTAAAGATTTATATGGCAACACCAAGGGTTGCCCGATTTGCTGCTCTTTTGGACCTGTATTTTCCATTTTTATGAAAACGCCTTGTACAAAATATGAGCTCTCCTCCTCGATGTCGTCTCAGGCAGCTTTCATGGAAATAGAGAAAAACCAAAGTTTTGTATGGAAAAACTAAAAAGGGGTAACCATTTTTGAACTTAAATAAAACTTTTTATGAAAAAGGCCGGTGAATAAAATTACAGCACACTACGTCGATGCGTGAGGCAGTGTCCAAATATATAGTGAAAAACCTGTCACGCTTTCTTCGTAAATGTGAAAGTGCTTCGCAAGTGGAGAAGGTCGTGGGTGAGATCATACAAGAACTAAACGGGCGTCACATGTTTATGTTTCTTTTTCCAGAATGACAAATACTACGAAACTCTTTCACCAAATAAAGCATAAACAAAGAAAATAAAAAAAAATCGGTCAAGTGCGATTCGGACTCGCGCACGAAGCGTTCTGTACTGCCGGCATGGAGTTTATCTTCATTATTTCTTAAATCTTCTTTCTTTTTGTATTAGTTTTATGTTAAGCACTTTCTTTATTGACTTTTTCTCCTTTCCTTTTTTCTTCTAATATTATGTTTTATTTTTCTCTTAATACGTTTGCTTCTTTTTTTGTTTTTTGCTCTATCATTTTTACTTGATAGTTTCCTAACAATAAAATTTAATTATACTTTTGTCATCGATCTGCTCAACAGTGACCATTGCCGGAGTTTTCCAATAGTATTTTATACTAATTTTATTTTTGTTTTACTACTTCATTTTTTTATGGAAGTCTGGAAAACCTACCGATAAATGTTGTTAATAAAAAATCACTCGAGCCATCTCCACACAGACAGATCCCGGAAAATTAACATAAATTATGTTTTCGTAGCGATTTTAAGTCTGTTTCCAATTCATATTAAATAATTAATTTTAGAGCTTTCCAACTTTATGGAAGTAAACAAAAACGGGAAAGTATTAACTAGTAACTAACTTAAATCTATAGATGAATTACTAAATGTGTGAAATATGTGTAAGCTTTCAATATACGATGCTGCATGAAATTTGGGGTTTCTTTATGAAGATGAAGGCAGCGGTGTGTGTTCACATGTTGTACAATTTGCGTATATTGTATATTATGTGTGCTGAGTTTGTATACTATGTCTCCGTTTGCCTTATCATTTCCGTACGAATTATATTAAATTGCTATTGTTCCTGTAAATAAAAGATTTTTACAGCATCAATTGTCTGGTAAACGGGACAGCATTACATATAAAATACAATATAAACTAAAGTTTTGTATGGCAAGACCAAAAAGGTCGTCCGATTTGGTCCATTTTTCAACATATATGGACAATTTATATAAAAATTCAGTGTTCAACATTTGAGCTCTCCACGTCGACGGATTACCAGGCAGTGTACAAAGATATAGTGGAAACCAAATTTTTATATGGCAACACCAAGAACGGGAGTTTTTGAACTCGTTTTTACTATTGCTATGAAAACATCATGCACCAAATTTTTCCTCTCTACGTAGACGCGTACTCAGGTAGTGCCCAAATATATAGGTACGGCAGCCCTATGGAGGAGTAGCCCGATTGGTCCCATTTTTGAACCTAAGTTTATATTTTCATAAAAACGCTGTGTACAAAATTTGAACTCTCCACATTGATGCGGTCTGAGGCAGTTTTCAAATATACAGGTAGTGCAAACCCAACGTATTGTATGGCAACATCAACAACCTAAACCCCTAAAAACCTTGTCTTGACAATTACGTTCGCAACAAACAAACAAATTAGCCAAATTGGGCGAGCCGTTTTCAAGTGATGATGTAACATACATGCGGAAATTTTATTTATAGTATACATATACACAGAGTGTGCCGGAATCGGGTGATAGACCAAATCATAATAGTTACCAACAAAATATAAAAAAAATCTAAGTCATGTATTTTTTAAATTATAGGCATTTCTTTTGTTTTCGAGAAAATGTACACCTTGCGATGGTTTTTTAGCTCCTGTTGCTACAAATCTTACCTTTTTTTCAATTTTATTTTTCTATGTAATCCCGAATAGAGATTATGTAACCTGTTGCTTTAAGTTCTAGGCCAACTGCTCCAGCTTGGAAGAAAATGTCACATTTTGCCGAACCAAGAATAGAAAATTAATACTTCGCCCAACTTTAACTGACTGATTGAAAAACAAAAAAAAGTACTACGCCAGTTTGGCAAGTAACTTTAAAAGTTGACGCGTTTAACAGGGATTCTAAAATGGTATAACAGTTGCTACATTATTTCTTAGATTACGGAAAAAAAAACGTTTCTTCAAGAAACCCAGTTTCGAAAAATTTCTTTTCACGTACTAAAAATGATTTTGGTATACCCAAAGCTTGCCACTGTAACTTTAAGATTCTAGTGTGAGTGAGGCGGAGAGTTATTACATGAAGTGTGGATGAGACAGACTGTGACGCTTTCAAGTTAGAGATGCTAACTTTTCATTAAAGTTAGGACAAATTTTCCTTAAATTTAAAATTAAACACCAATTATTGGGATGCTAAGATTTATTATTTACAAAAGATGCTCAAACTGTCTTCCTTTAGCTGCAATACAAGTTCGACACCTTCTTAAAAAAGATCGGGGAAATCTTCCGTTGTTGACAAATTCAACTGCTTCCGTAATTCTTTGCCGAAGTTCAGCTAAATTTTCAATTGACTTCTTATAAACTTTCTCGTTCAGTGCTCCCCAGTAAACAGGCTGGCCACGACATCGTACCAGACCGCCCTATCCATCTGTTCGGATATTCTTCATTGAGATATTCTCTAACTGAAAGGACATAGTGCGCTGGGCAGATGTCTTGCTGGTGCCACATCTCTCTATAAATACTTAGTGGCATATCTGTCATGATGTGGATAACGATCAGCATTTTGGTATCTGTTGCTATACAATCTAGCCGCAGCACTAGCATTGCCTCTATATTCTCCATAAATGAAGTATGTCCATTTTGGCATATTCCTGTGTGGTGTACAAAGACTTGGTGGCACTACACAATCGCACTATAATCCAGAAGAAATCAAAGCTTGTCGTAAAGAGAACGAAACTGTCCAAATCCAAATCACAAGCAAACAAGTCCAATAAAAAAAAGCAAAAAGTCGCAAGTACGAAATAACACGAACGTATACGGAATACTTTTGAAGTTCCTTGCCAAAATGGCGTAGTGCATTTTTTGTTTTTTTAGTACAATCAAAATGTGACATTTTCTTCAAATCTGGAGCAGTTGGCTTAGAATTTAAAGTTACATAAGCACTATTCGGGATCACATACGAAAAACAAAGTTGAAAAAAAGTAAAGATTTGTAGTAACAGGAGCTAAAAAACCATCACAAGGTGTACATTTTCTCGAAAAAAAAAAGAAATGCCGCCTATAATTTGAAAAATACATGACTTAGATTTTTTTTTTATATTTTTCTGGTAACTATTATGATTTGGTCTATCATCTGATTCCGGCTTGACGTTGACTTACAGGACACCCTGTATATACCTTTTTCTGTACAAACATAACAATTTTCGAATCAAGTGGATCATTATTCAACTCAAGTGCAGCAATATTCACATCAAAGGAAACAATTTTAAATCCATTAGGAACATTTTTAAACTCAACTGCAACAATATTCAAATCAAGTGGAGCAATTTTAAACTCAAGTGGAACGGAACTCATACCAAAAGGAACAGTTTTCAATGAACATTTTTATCAATAAAAATATGATTTATGTGATGTAGTACAAACTAATGCAGATCATCTCCATTTGATGCCGGTGCAAGTTTTAGCAACATTGCAAAAAAATTACTAGATAAATCATCGGCTGTAATAGTTCGAATAGCTTCTTCAATAAGACGCGTTCAGCTCAAATCCACTCACTTAATTTTACCCGTACTGAATCTTTCATTTTAGAAAACATATCCTGAATTGTATTCAGTACAGGAGAATAAGGTGGTAAATATGTCAAATTTCCGAAGCCTGTTCCACAGATTCGTCAGGAATTTTGTGGATTTGGGCATTATCCATCACAAGCCAGGAATTGTTTATACCGCGCGCGGATAGAAGGCATGAAAAGCTTTCTCTGAATGTACTAACCCATTTGGAAGAGCTTATGGAGATGGGGCCAGGCAAAACATTGAAGGAAATTCAGAGAATATTGAATAAAAATACTATCAGCGTATCTTTGACAATAATCTTTAGTGGACTTAAAAACCTAAAATCACATTAAAGCTGGTGCGATTTGAAGTGGATAAAATGAACGCCGAGTCAACTAAACTTATTCGCAAAA
Source organism: Dioctria rufipes (assembly GCA_963924295.1). Taxonomy (NCBI): domain Eukaryota; kingdom Metazoa; phylum Arthropoda; class Insecta; order Diptera; family Asilidae; genus Dioctria; species Dioctria rufipes. The sequence continues at coordinate 303,588,635 of OZ002740.1, forward strand.
ACTACACTCTACACTTTTCTACAAATTCTCCCTTCTCTTTTATAAGTTTTCCATCTATAGCTATTTTTTTCTGCAGTAGATCCTCTATCCAAAACACTAAAAGTTTTTCCATTTTCTCTAAGATACTATTTCGACTGTATCATGATGTTTTGGAACTGACAGTCGATCCATAAATTACTGATTGCCGAATGTAATCTTCAGTTTTTTATTGTTCTGACTGTCGCCTCATTCAAACCAAAATTTTTGCCAACAGATGTTGAACTTTCATTTCTACAAGTCTAAGATTTTAATTTTAATTTCTAAAGAAATCGCTTGTCTCTTCCGGTTAATTTGAGATTTTTCAGACATCTTATTAGGCTATAACAAAATTTAAATAAAAATCACCTCAATTTTATGAACTAGATTTTTGCAATAATAGAACCTTTTCGTTATAAGAAAATCCAAACAGAAATTATGTTGGCACTAAAACTTTTAAAAATAAATATTTTTTTCTTCGACCCACCAAAATGTTAGCACTTTTCAGTACAATTGTTTAATGAAGTCTTAACGCAATTTTAAATAGAAGAATATAAAATGCGACTATAAAAATTCCGGGTATTTCCCCAATTACGTTTTTCTAACTGTGTAACGAATTTTGTTCTAACATCTTCTAACACGTCTAAAAAAAATTTTTGTATACGCATTGCGTATACATGCAAAAATTTTTTGGACGTGTTAGAACAAATAATTCGTGTAAATAAATTTTTTTTTCTTTTTTTGGACCGTGTTATTTCAAAATCGTGTAAAAAAAGACCGTGTAAAAAAAAGAGTTGGGTGTATAGGGAATAGAGGGAGTAAATCAAGGTAGATATTCATAAGAAAAATTATTTCTCTATTTATTGTACGCTAAATGGAATTAGTTATTTTGAAATTTTTTTATATAAATACTAAAATGTAAAGGATACTTTTGAGTAAGCATGATACTGAATATTTAATTGCTTACCAATGAACCTCAAAGACGTAGAATAAGGCACCCGAATCCTCATCCCAAAAAATTTGAAATTTCTACAGGATAAGGATCAAGTTATATCTTTTCGATATACATATATGGTAAACAATAGGGATGCTCTATGACAGGAATGGTGTCGCATGTAAAACTTAAAACTTAACTACAAATTTATCTTAACACCCTTAGGCAAATTTTATACTTTTACGCAGATTCACAGTACATATATCGGATTTCTAAATAATTACGATTTCTGAAATAATTTTAGAGGAGTACGCATTATACTATAGGGGAAATTACGGAGTAGCTACATAATATCTACATAATTAGTAAATAGGATATCTCCTTCTGTGGCTGACACTTTCCTAGTATAACATGAACCCTTAGGCAAAACATGCGAATTATAAGAAGAGCATCAGGGGCTAATTAAATATTACATTTGTTATGGAGCTCTTTGAACTGTAAGGATTTTTGTTTATAAATTATAGACTGACTCAATTTCATAGAGAGTCGGTATGGAATAAATTCATAAGGCAAGTAGGAATCAAGCCGTACTGAACACATACGGTTCCTGCTGAGATAAGCACTTTCCATTGATCTTTTGATGTTTTAGAAAAACCTCTTGACTATACCAAGTTTTCAAGTTTTTAGAGCTTGGACATAAACGTTCAGAAGAAAATAGAGAAAATCATATGATTCAGAAAGATATATTGTATTTATATTTACTATAAAGCTATCATTCTTTTTCTCTCGGCTAACTAAATTCTAACTGATTTTCAAAATTCATTCTGTGTTTTTTATGATTTTTCTAAGCTATTATGAGATACGTACGGCAGCGGGCTACAGAGCAGTAACCCACCACCATATATTATTATAAAAATAAATAAAAAAATAAAAACAAAAAATATTTTTCCGGAGGTGTGGGTATTTATTTTATATTCTGCCATCTGTGTAGAATATTTGCACACAATCTCATCAAAATCGCAAGATAAGTTCCATAGCAAAATGTCACTCATATACACCAATGGGAAAAAGTTTCTGATTTACCGAATTCGGGTCTTCTAAAGGAGATGGAGTAAATATTATCTGATTTTCAAAACTCCTTTTTCTAGTTTTTTGTAATTTTTTTCTGATTTTTTGAACATATTCTCCCTCCCCTTCTGATTAAGTTGTGAAATTTAATTTTCGAGGGACAAAATTCTATCCGATAAACTCATTGCGAAATGTTTTTCTACAACTTAATCCAATTTTTGGTTTTCTTTTTTATCGATACACTTTTACTAAGAGATTATCTGTACAAAGTTGCAGGAAGATGTCATTTACCTATTAAAAAAAAAAAAAACGAAAACAAAATTAAATCTATAATAATTCGGAATACCCACTTTTCGCCATCTGCTGGCAATCTTCGAAAACACACGGAAATTCTTCTTACAGAATCGGCAATATACATACCTCATCTGTGGTTGGTAATTTATCAGAATGAATTTGGCGCTTTCGTTAAAATTCGGTTGCAATTTAACCGCGACAACTCCCGCGAAAATTTGCAAATTTAAGCATTTTCCAAAGGATAAGCCTACAAAACCCTGCACTGCCATACATATGCATTATTTCGGATTCGCTTGGTCATCTGGAGCTCCCACTTGCGTCACTTTCATTTTTAGTCAAGCCCAATATATACTGAAAATTTGGTCGTAATCGGTGATGACGAGTAAGGACCCTCTCCTTGTTAGCCCAATTCTAGCTTCTTTACTTATTTATTCATGGCTTGAGGGTTTTGTAGAAAATCATATTGATGCTGTTGTTGTTGTTTTAATTTAATTTTGACATGTAGCTATTATTTGAAAAGTTCTATATACGTACATTAGAAATATGTAAAAAAGTATCATATGTGTATGCAATTTAAGTGTAATAATGTGAAAATTCTTAGAGATTTCTGTTTTATTCATATTAATTTTGAAAAAGGCAGGTTGGTAGATATTTGTTGGAAAGATCTTAACGAAGCAGCGGAGAATGGGTGCAATACCGTATTGAAGCTGTATTGCACCTTTGTCATTCATCATCAACCCATTTCTGTACGAAAACTTTGATGAATTTAACACATGATGTCCTAGGCAGGATGTGAAGCCTTTCTGCAGGAGTTAGTGTCGATGAAAACGCCGAAGAATAAACTTCACAGAAAATGCCGACGAATAATCATCGAAGAAAATAGTGACGACCAATCAATTTTTGCAGATCCAGGGGTAGTACTTGTAACTTGAATCGAGTAAAGTCGAAATGACTATAGATAAATTTCATGTTAAATATGTAATAATTTTTTTTATGTAATTCGCTTATTAGAAGTCGTTCTGACTTTAATCGATTCAAGTTGCATAGGTGCGCCTCAGCAGAGAAGAATGGATTTTGGATAGAAAATGATGTGCAATCGGTTATTGCGATACCAGGAAAATTTAAAAAATATCTTTAAAAGAGTTACAAGTATATATTACATAATCTAAGGTAATTTTATAAAAAAATATAGGTAATTTTTTTATTTAAGAAGTTGATGCAATAGTTAATAGATAAATTCACTTACTGCCTGCCGTTAAACAAATGGAAACTTTAATTAAAAACTAAAAAGGGAAAGAAGAACCACAAAAAAGTATACATAAAAATATATCAAATTAATACAATGAGCGAAGTAATTATAGGGACACATAGAAAATATTGCAAAGATCCTTATGGTTTTGACAAAGATGGCTTACATGTATATTTTTATCAAACGTGCGAAAAAGAGAAAAGTTTGAGTTTATTTAATTAATTCCTTTTTATTAATTATTTATATATTATTAAAAAAATCGTATTTATATGCGAAATATTTATAAGGACACTTCATGTTTTAGCATTTAACAAATTAAAAAAAATATAATTAATAATTGGTTATTCCTACCTTTATTCAATATTACCTGCTGTAATCGATTTGGCATCGAGTTAAATAGTTTTTGAATAATTTTCTGATCGATCCTCACCCATCCATCCTTTTCCACCATTCCAAGTTGTCATTACTCTTCAAAATTTGCTGAACTCGTCGAACACTAATTGGCAACTCCATTTCATGGCAGATTTTTGATGTACTCTTTCCACTTTTGGGTACTTCATTTAAAAATGTATCGTTTAGTTTTAGGTGATATTCGCGATTTTGGCCCTCGTTTCTTGTTTTTAGCAAGTTTATATTTTGGTTTTAAGAAATTGTGAACTGCAGTTTTCGACCATCCAAATTTTCCAGCTATTTCACGAATACTTAGGCCACATTCCTTATAAGCAAGCACTTCGCCTTGTTCTTTATGAGTTAATAGTTTTCCACGCGGCTTTGTGACGTACTTCAAATTATAAAATGTATAAAATCTCTATAAAATCAACATTCAAATATACCTTATATATCTAAACAAAAAATCGAAAATCAATAGTGTCGATAAATTATTTTAAAAAAATTGCAACTTCCCTGTCCGTAAAATTATTTCGTACTGAAAATCACCACTTCTTTTACACTTTGATGAGTAATCCGAAATATTGTGCCCGATTCTGAGAAAAATAAAATCAAACTGTAATAAGAGGAATTCTTTGAGGCATTGTTGCAACATTTATAAATAAATTTCTAGATTTAAGAAATTGCAGTAGAAGTATTTAAGAGAAGATGTCTCTATAATTATTTCGGTCAGTGTATGTGAGAAATACAGGGTGGGCCAAAGGTCACCATGGGGTTTACAAATAACGAACTTTTTCGTTTGTACATTGCTCCACACCCTGTTGACCGTTTCTCTTCATTCCTTTTTTACATGATAGTACATGATAGGCAACTGTCTGTTCTTCATAGGTAAGCATGTTTCCCCACCCCACCTTACCCCTCCTTTTTTTCATCCTACCATATGTTACCAATTTAATTTTTAAACCCCATGGTGACTTTTGGCCCACCCTGTACAAAAGAAAAATTTTGAGGGAAAGTATAATAAAACCTAAGCGGAGAAAACAAAACCAAAAATTCAATAGGGTAGTCTATTAATTGCTAAAAAACCAAACAACATCTGATTTAAGCACAAATAGATAATAAAAACAAAAAATAAGAAATAAGATGACAAATAATTAAAATATAGATAACTTAAGATGTATATTAAAGAAAGAAAGAAAAAAAAACAAATAAGCATGAAAGCAAAGGAAGTAGAATATGTATATATAAAAGAGGAGGAAGGAAGCAGAAAAAATAATCCAACAAACTTACTTTCTAATGGCATATTTAATGTACCTTAAAAAAATACGTATACAGCGTAAGTGCTTCAGTAATATCAAGAGTATCAGTAAACGTAAATTCCTGTAAGTAAAAACTTACGAGCTAGTATAAGATTTGGACCTGAATTCCTACACTGATTGAATTGTAATTCCTTATTTATTGCCTATGAGTTAATTATTATTTTTTTCTTAACGTTTACATATACTTCTTTTTCTACCTATGACTATATAGTTTATATGATTAATCCAAGTAAAAAAAAAATTACATCTGTCTAAATCTAACTTATTACACATGACAGTCTATTTTATTTATAGGATAACTGTCCTCGATGCCAGCTTTTTACCACTCCCGTCGGGTAAAAAGCGATACCCTCCGCGGTGCTCCTGAATAAGTTGAAAGGTTGGCAGAAATGAGCTTATATGAAATAAGTAATGTATATATACAATAAATTTGTATTGTTAAATTAAATTAATAAAATCATATATATATCCGAATTCACACCCTCTACTAATATTTAATTTATACACTAGTAATAGAAATAACTAAACAAATATAAAATGAAAGTAATAATAATAACTAAACAAACATGAAATGAATAAATAAAACATGAAAAACTAAAATATAAAACAACAACTTAACAAAATAATAATAAGGAAAAATGCCTAATGCGAACCCGGATTTAACACTGGCCGAAAAATACTGGCAGCGCCGCTGAACCAAAAACTGATGTCAGAAAAAGCACATGAGTTCGGAGACAGGTGCAAAGAAGTAAAGACGGACTTTTTTTCTTTCCCCTTTGCGGATCTAGAAAAGTTTGGCAGGTGAACACAGAAAAGGTTTTCATCCGACTAAATGTGCAACCAAAAAATATTCAGGCACCGGTATTAAAACAATTAAACGACGCAGGAGATTCCGAGATTTCTATTACTGCCTGCAAAAGCATAAGGAGAAAATCACGAAGGCACGAAGTGAAGACTTCCCATCTGCTCTGGACTAACTTATTGCCGGGACTTCCAGGATTCCCTCAAGGGACCCGCAGTCAAGAGAAGGAATAAAAACTAACTAACTAATAACTTAAATATACTAACATAAATTTTTGCTATAATTACTTAAAAGATTGTAATAAATACTAACAAAACATTTTAATTATTTTGGAAGCAGGGCGGCCGCATAGGGACTTGATTAAGAAACATGTAGAGATGATTGTGAGGGTGTGAATTCGCAAGCGATATAAATTGTTATAGCTTTTTCGTATAATAATTGAGTCACTTCTGACACCAGTTTTTGTTAACCACTTTTTGATATTTAAATTAAAACTATTCGTAAGTTTACGATTTCAACTTTATTTCAAATTAAAACTCGTCAAAACTCGGTACTCGATAACTCCAAACTTCAAACTTAATCTTCAAACTTAATCTTCAAACTTAATTTTCAAACTTAATTTTCAAACTTAATTTTCAAACTCAATTTTCAAAATTAATTTTCAAATTTAATTTTCAATCTTAAACTCAATTTTCAAAAAGCTAATGTGCAAAATAAATGCACTTTTTGACTTCCTGGACTCACAACTAGATTTTCAAAACTTAACTCAAAAAGCAAATGTGCAAGCAAAATGCACTTTAATACTCAAACGCAAACTTCAAACTCAATTTTCAAATTTAATTTTCAAAACTTAACTTCCAGTGCAAAGGTTCCCGTTTTAATACCAACTTAATACGTAATTAGAAGGATCTAGAATACTACAAGAGTAGGGGCTCTATCCAAAATAGCATATCTGGAGGGATATATTCATTAGTGAGTTCCCAATTATGAAATTGAAACCCTTATTTGATGGGGCAATTATCTCGTCATGAGATATAAAACTTTATTCAATTGGTCAATAATTAACCAATCCCCAATCAAAACCTTGAATATGTTTTCGCATGATATGTAACACGATACATTTATTTACCTGTACCATGATTTCATCCAAGAGACCATGTCCCTTGTTTACAATTATCGATGAATAAGTGCGTGAGCAAATAGCTATTCGCATAAACAAATGGCTATGCGCGCAAACAAATAACTATGCGCGCGCGTAAACAAATGGCACGGCGAGAATATTTTTGTTTATGTTTTGATCTTGAATTTAAGATCTCCAAGTGTTCATGTTTATGCTTTTTTAATCTAAGATTTTGTTTACATTAACGCTTTTAAGCTCCAATATCAGTTTCAAATATTATTGTTGCGATGGGAAGAATGTTTATTATAAACATTCACGATAGATGAAATTTGATATATTTATTGTTTATTGAGAAGTCTTTATAATTGAACACTTGGGTTTTTCACTTAATGTTTACTTCGTTCATCAAATATGAACACTTAAACATTTGAATAATTAAGTTATTTGTTTATTTGAGATACTTGGGCATTTGTTTATATGAATTTTAAGGTTTTAGATTTTGGTTCCAAAGAATTGTTTACAGATTTTGGTTCCAAAGAATTGTTTACTGTTAAAGTCGCACATGGAAAAATTTAGATAATTTCATAATAATTTTTAAGTGCGTCTCTTTCATCGTAAAATATGAGAATTAAACCATTTTTAAAGAATTCATATGTATCATGAAACATGCAAAAATGTAGGAAATATAACATTACATAACAAAATTCTACTATTTAAAATTTCATTATGTATTTCCTTATTTTTAAATTTGTAGTGGATAACCCTTTACAAAGTTTCCTTGCTCCTGATGGGTAAATATAAATGGAGGTAAATATTCATTTGCTGCGTCCAAACTTCTGTGATCTGCTGCCATCCCTACCAATATCGGGTGTTGGTGAAACTGGACTCTGCTGGGTGTCTTCCTTGATTGCTCGATGAAAAACTCGTCCTGTGGAGAGAACTTTCCTGCTTCCTTCGCCGCCTCATACAGCTTCTTCTTTCTAAAATTCCTGAGACGATTTTTAAAGAACTTACCGGATTTTCCTCTCGAGGGTTATGGTAAAAACCCAATGAACGTGGCAGGCGTCTCGTCGTTTTGACAGTTCTCCGCGGCAGGAACGTGTAGGATTTGAGCAAGGCCCAATGGACGCGTCGCGTTGGTACTCTTAAGATTTATTTATAAAAATAAAAAGTGATAAAAAAGCTTGAGTTATCATTTAAAAGTGAAATACTGGATATTTCAGAGTTATTAGATGTGGCAGTTCTTGAATTTGCAGCTTACTAAATATATGAATAGTTTAAAATCAATCAAAAGAATTGTCAAAGCGTCTGCCGCGCTTTAAAAGTAGAACATTGCTCTACTTTCGTGTCGAATCTGGCAAGCGCGGCAGCCCTTTGGCCAGCACGAATTTAAACACGTATATTCTATTGAACTGTCAAAGCGTCGCGACGCCTGTCGCGTTCATTGGGTTGTCGCCTTTATTATTCTAGCTAAAATCGTCTTGTTAATGGTAAACCAAATAGGAAACGCGTATGAATTTACTGGTCTAATTAGCTGTTTGTATAAAAGGAGTTTCACTCTGTTGGACAGGCTGGACCTTTTTTGCATGCGTTGGCTTATGAGGGCATAGGCAATGTTGGTTTTCGTGATCATGTCCTCAACGTGATCTTTGAATTTGAGACGTTTATTGAACCTAACATCAACATACTTTAAGAAATCAAAGTGGGTGAGGGCATCATTTATTTATATTTCTTTTAGTAGCCTTCTTTTTAACGTGTCTATTTTTCTGAGTCCGGGAACTATGTCTGACATTATATATAAAGTAAGCCTCATTGTATTCATCTCGAATTAACGCTTGTGGAAAATAAAAAGATATTAATTATAACCTACATACAAAATGGGAAATTTTTAAAATAATGTGAACTTTCTGAATATTTCACCGTTTATATTTTTCAATTCTTTGGAGGCTTCCTTTCCTTTTTGCCCGTCATAATTGTATGACAGAATCAGGCCATCTTCTATGGCTTTATTAGTAAAATCACTTTTTATTATGACATGTTCGTAGATTATTTATTCATCAATGAAATTTCTCTTAGAAAAAAATAATAAAAAAAATCGTGTAAATGCAGGCATACTGGTCCTAACATAATTTCTGTTTCAAAATGGGGTTTCGCTTCTCTTCTGCAGGACAAAAATGTAATCATCGTCATACAATTTAAATGAAATATATTAGTAAACCTCAGTATTTTTGTTTTGCATTTTAATTCTGATATTTCTACAAAATTTCATAAATATTATCAAATATTGATTGCCTTATTTTTAAAAATTTGTCCCTTAAGATTTCAAACAATAGCTTGGAAAACTTTGATAAGTTGGAACTGTATCTTCGGATACTATGTATAATAAACAAAAGCCATTTTCATAGATGTGCATTGTTTAAATGAATTTTACTTATACTTGACACAAAGTATCTCAGGGTGAAAGCTAAAAGTTTGTAATATGAAATTGCCTTCGGCATGTGCGTAGGTAGCTTTTTTATATATATTTTTGAGTTTATTTTTCTTACATAAAATTGAAATCTGTATATCACAATTGATCGAATTTTTCCATTCACTTTTCTTCCTATAATCAAGTTAAAAGTTTGGCGTAAATGCCGGCCTTTAGAATTCCCAAACCATAATCGCCTTTTCCCAGCGGCGGAAAGCAACATTGTATCTATACCATCCTAAAATACATATGGAAATCGATTACTTAAGTACTTGCGATTAGGTTTGTACCTTTGTTTGCACGAACTTCATATCTACTGTACTGTTATTCCTCTTCCTGTAGCACAGATAAAGAGATACTACGTATACAAATGTGGCCTCAGTACCCCATTTGGGTACAAGAAATTCTACTTTATTTGAAGTATTCATCGAGCTCATCTAGCATTAAGAGGAGTCAATACCAAGATTTGCAAGTCTCATACATTTTTCAATGCGAATTTCTGGCAAACTATTTGTAGCAGAATAATGATTTATACCTTAAATCAAAGATAACGAAGAGTTCTAGAAAATAACGTCGGGAAAAAAATTCCATTAGAACGGGGCAGACCTGTAAAATTCCAAGTACAAGTACCAGTACCTGAACTCGAAATATTTTAAGTACAAGAACAAGTCCAGGTACTGGTACTTAAAAACATTTCAAGTACAGGTCCAGGTACTGGTACTGATACTAGTACTTAAGTGCCTATGTACTTAAGTACTTTACAGGTCTGGAACGGAGATATTAACTCGGAAACTTATAAAAAATGGTAAAAATTTAACTTTTTCAAATCAAATTCCTGTTAGTAGGTATTCTCATTTCTTTAGATCGTGACTATTTTAGGAAGATAAAATTTAGAACTAGCAAATAACGTCGAGTTTTTTCATTTTTAGTGGCGCTTTTTATAATTATTTGACTCTAATAGTACTTGTTTTTTCTCCCGATATTTCACCGACGTTGAATTACAATATTTCGTTGAAGTTGGTTAAATACAAAGCAAATAGTATATTTAACAATTATGTACAAAAAAAAATTATTAGAGTTAATTCTTGTTAAATATTTTCAATTCATTTGAACAGTTACTATTCATTTTTCCTCTTAAATTGTATAACTTTGTCGCATGTTGGGTTTCTGTTTTTTACGCTATATGTCTCTAATGTGGTCTGTGATCTACGTCTAGGCTAATTTTATATGAATTTTCTCACTTTCAAGACATAAACCTAAGTATAATAAATTTTATTGCCTAAAGGTTCGCTGGTATCTAAATTGAAAGTTTTGCTGAGTACTCTGGCTCCTCTTAAGTTAAGTTTTTTTTTTTTTACAACTAATATCAATATCCTCACCAGTGTATAATAATGATGTAAATCAGTCAAGTCGATGCATGAAATCATCACAACTGAAAGACGTTTATTAATTTCGGTATCAGAATCAGGCGCATTTTTTACATATTTATTTTGACTAGAAAACAAGTAATTTGCATGGAAAACCGAATTGGGTGCGGCTGTTACTCCCGATTCTTTAAACTCTCATGATTTAAATTGAACAATTCGCAAAAGAATTTCATATTCCGGCAATAACATTTCTGCAATCAGACTATTTCCAGCCTCAAGGTAAAGATGGGTTAACTAAAATAAAAGGAAGAAAACGTAGTAATTTTAAAGATTTTAATTTATGCTTGAATTAAATTTTTCAAGAAACTCCACTTCTTCAACTATCTAATATCTTCTTTCTGCATATATCTACAAGGTCATGTGCAGTACAAATAATCTATAATAAAAGTTTTAGGCTAATCAAAGCCAATTACAAACAAAAATCATTCATGAATAGAACCTCGTATCTTTGAAGTATGTATCGACTATCCGACATTCCGTTATATTGCAGACAGCATGTCAATCTCCTGAAAAAAGTAAAAGATATAAACAGGGGCGGATTTCCCTATAGGCCGAGTAGGCCCGGGCCTAGGGCGGCAGATTTAGGGGCGCGATTTTTTCTTGTATTTGAGGGTATTTCATAACATTTTTATACTTTTTCGTTTTTTTAAATAAAATAATTCGTTGGAAAGTGTTATTTTTAATTCTGCTCCATTTTTTTCAAATCTACTCCGATTTATGAGGCAGCCTACTCCGCTAATTCTAGCCTGGGGTCCCTTCACTGGATATAGATCATTCAATTTTTCGTGTTTTACAGGAAGTGGGGGGGGGCTGCAATCTTCCATAGGCCTAGGGCGGCCAAGTGATCAAATCCGCCCCTGGATATAAACACAAAATATCGTGTTCCTAAGGAAAATTCAACACAATACTTATCTAATAACAATCCTATAATCTAAGATTTCATCCCACCATATCCCCTCAGCAACATTTTGGGCATCACCGTCTCTATAACAAAATATATAGAGAGGCTCATAAACAACAACAGCATTAACAAAACTCTCACCAAATTACAGGGGCGCGTTCACTGCCACCGAAATAGTGACTTTTTGTCGACTACGAGTCACTACCGAGCGTTCACTCCACCAAATTTTGACAGTAAACGACTATGCTTGACTAGACTATCGTTCACTCCGCACTATGAATGTACCAAATAGTCGACTACATTCGACTACGCTCAGGAGGATACTCGATCGTAGTCAGAGTGACAGAACTACACTACGACAACGACTACGCACCAAAGTGGCAGTGAACGCGCCCAGGCACCTCCGTGTATTTTTACTTGTAATGTCATCATTATGACAGCCAGTCGATTTCGCCTCAAATAGAATGCAAGCAAATGGAAAAACCGTTGCTAGGGCAACACCAACAGACGAGACAAGCATAACTGGCTACAGCGGCTATATAAAGCCGACGAAATTCAGTAGATGGCACCAGTCTCTGATAAAATCTGCCAGTATAGGAACCTTCCAGTCCTTAACTTCCTAAAGATCCTAAAACATATCCAATTCCTACTCCCTCCCACTCCTTGCAAAAATTTAATAACATACTCTTGCGAGAAATACATCGACTACAGCTGAAGTGGCGCAGCAGCTATAAGAAAAGAACAAACAATAACACGAGAGGTGATCAAAAATAAAACCCAAGGATCAAAAAAAAAAAAGAGAAGACAACTAATCGAACTGAGGGCCAAAGATAAGCCCCAACGCCCTAAACAAGACAACAAAAAGGATGTGAAAAATCATCTGATAAAATCCAAATAAGGAAGACAATGAAGAAATTGGAAAGCGCAAAAGCACTTGACTTGACTTGACTTGACTGTAGATGGCACCATTTTTTTGGCAGAGTTGATCTGTACCAAAGCTGATCTGAGTTTAAAGAATCGTGTTTATTACGTTTTTTACGGAAGATAATTCTGGTCAGGGATAATCTGAGTGTCCTATTCTTTCTATACAAGCATTTTGCTACCCTTGTGCTCTCACGCACTAGCACCGAGGATTTTGCTACCCTTGTGCTGTCACGCTCTGACACCGAGCATTTGCTACCCTTGTGCTGTCACGCAATAGCACCAAGCATTTTGCTACTCTTGTGCTGATTTCTATCGTTATTCTGTTGACAGATAATTAATTCTGGTCTCCTCCTTTTTCAGAACTAAAGGAAGCAAGAAGACGCAAATATCATTGAATTTTTTTTCTTTATTATTTTTAATTTAATTATTTCTTTTTAGGTTTTTTTTATTGAATTTTTATATTCAATTTATTGTGATATTAGGTTAAACACATTGAAATATACTCCTGCATTGAATTTTAATAAAATTTTATATTTGAATTATTAAAAAACTGAGTTGTCCCTTATACCGGCTCTCCTCCCTCACGGTCGAGACTAGATCTCACACGAGTGACCAAAGCAGGTGAAACTATACAAAAATTGGATTATTTTTGAAAGAAAATTGAGTTTCCGATTGGAAAAAATCCTTTGAAAATTGAACGAATTTCTCGCTAAGGGCTATATTTTATAAAACCAACAACCTGGGTAGGTAATTAAAGTCGTGACACAAGCATAGAAAAATAAAAATATTAAAAATTTATGATTGAAAAGGACGGAAAATAAAGTAGAGAGTCGAAAAGAATAAAAAAGAAATTACATCTTGCGGAACAGTTAGTATAAGGAAGAAACAAAACAGTAAGTTGGGATCAGAATTGAGCACGAAAGGGAGGAGGAAGCAGACACAGGGAGTAGAACTTGTGATTCAAGGAAAAGGAGAATATAGATGGATTGAAGAGAGGCCCATTACCTGGTCTCCAGATCAATACTGAATAAATAAACCCCAGCCGGATGCTCTCATAAAATATAGCATTGGGTCTAAGCTCTCTCTCTCAGCTTCAAATATGTGAGCCAAGGAATCTCTAGCCCTTACCGGAGAAATCCGGATAGTGATAAAGAAAGTGAGTCACCGATTCAGATTGCTCTGCATATCATCTTCATACAGGACAGTTAACAAGTCTCCTTCTATGCAGGTGACCCCTAAAAAATGAATATCCTGCGAGAATTGACATCAGGGTTGTCGAGTTAGGATTTTTAAGTCCCATGACGTGGGTGTATCGCCATTTATATATTTATGATGATCCTCACAGAGACGTAAAATCTGTTTTTATCTTCCGATTTGGAGCCATCTGTTTAAATAGTAGGGTGTGTCAATGGCTAAAGCATATACTGTGATTCCCATTCTACTTTAGTTGTATTTCTCGCTTTGAAGTTGTCGTTTAGCATAGTCTCGAGAGGCTGATGGCTATCTCTGTCGATATCAAGTGCCATTGACTGCACCAATTCAAAGATAAATTTGTGTGGAACTCTTATTCCAAGGTCAGTACTTAGACGTCTCTTTCTTGATGACAATTTGAGTGTATGGTAAATATAGCCTCAAGGGCTCAAGTGCTGGTTGACTCACAACTTACACTGAGTAGGCGCAGTCTTGAACCCTTTCAAATGTCTGATGATGATTGGAAAATCCATTGGTTTCCAACACTTCACATGAGCTGTAGGTTATAATGGGTCACATAATACTAGTGTATATCTTTAAAACGATCCGCGGATTGAGTCTCCAATTTATCTTAATTGCTCTGCGATACATTGCGAAGACCTTTTTTCGCTCTATCCTCAGGTGTGGTATCCAGTGCAACTTTTTATCTAGTATAATGTCTAGGTATTTCACTCGCTCTGTTCAGGCCACACCGAGATTTCTTGATGATCCCTCGATGTTTTTGCTCCCCAAATACATGTTCCTAAAAAGTTCAACACAGAAAGCACAAAGTATTTGGTTTAAAATCTGAAATCATAAAAATACTTATCTAAAAGATAACGAACTCCCCATCTGCAGTATCCTATACTTCATCCGTGACTTTTCACAGATCATTTCATACTTGGAACAAAACATAATCAAATTTAAGGCTGCAGTCCGTGCTGTTCTATAGCACACTTGGTCTACAAATACTCAAAATCATTAATAACAAATAAATAAAGTACATAATTAACAACAATTAACTCTTCGTAAACAGCGTACACTTTTCTCCAATTATTTACAATGTCATCAATGTCATCAAATGACATTACGTCACATCATATGATCCTGCGTTCGCCACAGTCAGAATCTGATACAAAACCAAGCGTTGTCAGGGCAATATATCATGGAGTAGAGACGTAGCGGTTCACGACGGCTACAAAAGAGCGACAAGCTGCAATTTAATCTGAAAACATCAGAATTTATTCTGAGTTCCCCATACTATCCAAACGTAAAGTTTGCTTCCATCTAAGTAGGAATTTATTTCTGCTGCGGAAATTTACTTCTGCTTCACCTTTATCCTATATCTAAGCAGGAATTTACTCCTGCTGCAGAAATCTAATTCTGATACTGCTACCATATTCACACGGGCAACACAGGCAGAAGCGTCTATTTGTTGTGCCTACTCGACACAATATTCTTGAACTCTGTTTCAACACATACAGGAGTATGATTCTACTCTCATACCGCATCCTTAAACACTGCAGTGCAGAATTGCAGCTGTATGCTGCAGCGCTTCCATTTTTTCTACAAAGCCTACACGTAGCAGTATACTTCGAAAAATGCTATTCTGTTTAAATTATATAATTCATGAATCTAATAGTGAATTCTTTTTTTTTTTTTTTTTACAGAAATAAAGGGAGCAGTGATGGCACTGATATTTATATTATTGAAATCGATTTTAATTGAAGTTATTATATTGGTTTTGTTTTGCTATATTAGCTTATTTATAAGAATTGGATTACTACATTATTAGGATATTTTACGAACTGAATTTACTTGTGATACTAGTTGTAAGCAATATATATATTGAATAAGAATTTTATATTTTAAAAGTTGAGTTATCCTTTACCACCGGCATCGCCTTTCGCTTGAGCTCATACCTAACACTGTCCTTTATTTCCAAACGAGTGGACCCAATATATATATTTTCCACTATTTGTACGAACCATTACTTAAGAGACTGGTTCACTTCATGTTTTGTAAGCATTTCAGTAAATTTATGTAGAAGAGCATTATTGAAAGCGCCTTCAACATCGATGAAAACAGCCGGTATAGATTGTTTAAAGACGAGTCCCTTTTCAAAATATAATCTCGTATATGGCCGTCTCAACAGACCTTCCTTTTAAATATGTCTCTGACAACCTGCTTATAGGAATAGAGCATCTTAATTCCGACTTGTATGTGCATTCTAAGGGAAAGAAAAAAATAAGAAAGAAGTTATCTTATTTCTATATGCCTTGGCCAACCATGAGAATAAACGCAACCTTGACTTCTTGCCACAGCTTCGGTGTATTGCCCATTTAAATACATGTTCTAAAGAGGTGGGCTAGGTTGCTGATCAATAAATCACTCAAGCTTTGAACTATGGCTGGAAAAATACAGGAGCTAGAATAGTTTGAATGATTCTTTCATGGTAAAGGCCACGTCTTCATTCCCGCAAACAGTTCCATAATGCAAAGCTTCGGGCCGAAAGGTACTTCATCGTCAGCACAGTCGGGGAAGTGTTTTTCCAAGAGGTTTTCCATCCAAGGAGAATATAAGAAAAGTTGTGCTCTTGTGTTCTCGTACATTTTTTTTTGTTGTTTTACAGATTTTGAAATAGAGAGAAAAATAATATGAAGCTGTATGAGTTAACTTTTCATATTTACATGAATTTACATTGTACGAACGATTATCAAGTCATCTCTTTTCTTGACCAAAGTAACTAAATGTATAATATTAAACATGACTGAACTCATCACTACTAATTTTTTATCCGACTGTAATCTTCCCAATCCTATCGCTACTTCCAACATAATGTAGGAAATTTTTCAAATGTTCTACTAACTGCCACCAGAAAAAGTATAAAAGCAGATACGCCGTTCATTCGAGAGCTCAGTTGGTGGCTGGCGGCCAAATAGATAGAAGATCCCATCATGTATTTCTCGGGACTTCTTTCAAGTTGGACACTGACTCGGGGCTGCAGCTAACCCAAACCTGCTTCTCCGCATACTCTCGTGGTGTGTTTCTGTAGTTGTTTCCTTTCCTATCCTCCGCACACCCTTATGCTGTATTTTTGTAGGCGTTTCCATTTCTAACACGACCTATATTTCTGTAAGTGTTCTTTTCCTCCACACACTCTCGTGATATATATGGAAGAAATACCCATAAAGTAGAGCAGTAAAGAGTAGTTTTTTTATCAGGAAATGGTGATATGTCTAGTAAAGAGCAGATACATAATTAATGTATGTATTCTGTTCTTATGTATAACTAAATTAAGATTTATACGTTACAATTTTATATTAGATTAGATAATAAGCCCACATTATAAAGGGTTTTCCAATAAGAGGTGTTATTTTAATTAGCCCGCTATTTCGGTTGATGTCACTTTTGGAGCTGTCATTTTTTGTCATTAATAAAAATGGAACGATACACGATTCAACAACGCATTGAAATTATTAAAATTCACTATAAAAATGGTGAAAATGTGGCAAGTTAGTGATGTGAAGAATAAAACCCATGCACGTCGCTCAAGAACAGCCGAGAATATTGCTGCTGTAGCCGAAAGTGTTGAAGAAAACCCAGGTTTGTCCATTCCTCGTCGTTCTTTGGAATTAGGCATTCCACAAACGTCATTACACTGTATTTTGCATAAAGATTTGAGTCTTAAGGCTTATAAAGTTCAGTTAACACAAGAACTCAAGCCGGCCGATCATCAACAACGTCGAGTCTTTGCTGATTGGGTCCTTGAAATGCATGAAAATGATCCGGAATTCCATCGAAAACTCATCTTGAGTGATGAGGCCCATTTCCACCTCGATGGCTTCGTCAACAAGCAAAATTGTCGCATCTGGGACTCGGAAAACCCAAGAGTTATTGTTGAGAAGCCTCTCTATCCTCAACGTGTGACTGTTTGGTGCGGTTTATGGTCCCGCGGGGTCATTCGACCTTACTTTTTCGAAAATGAGGCTGGAGCAACAGTTACAGTGAATGGGTTGCGCTATCGACAGATGATTAATGATTTTTTATGGCCGAAATTGGATGGTATTGATCTGGACAACGTTTACTTTCAACAAGACGGCGCTACGTTCCATACAAGCAACGACACCATTGATCTTTTACGGGAAAAGTTTCCGGACCGTGTTATCTCTTGAAGAGGTGATCACAATTGGCCACCGAGATCTTGTGACTTAACACCTTGCGACTTCTTCCTTTGGGGCCACGTGAAAGAGAAGGTCTACGCCAACAGCCCAGCGTCGATTCAAGACCTCAAAGATGGAATTCGTGAGGCTATCGAGGACATAGGGCAGCCACTTTGCGATTTGGTTATGGAAAATTTCATGAAAGGATATGGTTCTGTAGGCGTGGTCGTGGTGGTCATTTGGCTGATGTTATTTTCCATTATTAACGGCATACCTTCCTCTTTATAATGAAATAAAGATCCGATCATTTATCTCAAAAAATGGCATTTTTCTTTGAATATCAAAATAACACCTCTTATTGGAAAACCCTTTAGTTAATTTGTTTAATTATTTATTTAGGTAATCGGGCCTTGTTATTTATTGACCTGCGTAACTCAAAAGCACTATAAATCCCCTAACAAGGTCTGACAAGAAAAACCCGTTACAACATTAACTCCAATACCGCACTTCCTTTTCTTTTGCCACTACTCTGCAGAATGTAATTCACAAGAGTTTGTGAACCTACAACTAAGTGGCGCCCATAAAATATTGCGCCCCATACCTTTACTACTAAGCGTGTTGGTGTAATTTTTACGCGCTCAAGGAAAACGTGTAACAAACAAATCTAGATATCTCTACAGCATCTCTTCGAGACTTATGTAAGTAAATCAAATATTTTCCAAAGTGGAGAAGCTAAAGAACTCTACTTAGAGTTTGTAAAGTCTTGTGATTTTTTACTCTACATACAGTAGGTACGTAACTTTAAATAACTAATGAATTCTATATGAATTTTTCAACTGAGAACCGATGCATGCAAATAGTTCATAGTAGAGCATGCTGCCTGATGTGGTGTATCTGAACAGCTAATTAGGGCATAGTAAATTATGCCATGGTAGTTATAATTGGACGACAACACTTGTTTAGGAATTCCAAATCGTAATGGTTGAAATTAAGGCTATAGTAAAAGTGCGGATAATCCTAGAGAACTGCAGTAACTCACACCAGCACATTTCTTGTGAGGCAACAATAATGTCTTTTCGTCGCGTTCATGATCAATATATTAAAAATTGGAGTTAAGCGAAATAAACAAGTGTATTAACCGAGAGTTATCAGATTAAAGCCGTTTTAAAAATTCGGTTTAATAAAATTTTTCCTTATCGTTTTCTGGTTTTTGTATTATTGCAAAACTATTAGCACCAAAAACGATAGGTGATAGTGGAAAAACACAACAAGTCAAAAGAGTATGAATAGTTTAACATGTTTATACCAAATAATATATTCAAACTACTACATTCTCATTTTTTGACCTTTTACAAAATTCATACATATTTCTGCCAATTCATCAATCCATCTCACAGTACACTCTTGTGCGATTACACAAGCTGTCACTAAAATACATTCACTAATTATTACCACTTTTGAATAATATTGCAGTCTCTTTCTATAGATTCCCACACATTAATCGTATTTAAACAGAGTGTTCGATCTGGTTAAAGTAAAGAGCTTTAATTTTGTATGAGCTAAATAGAAAACAACAACTTTCAGTACCAGTACATCAGATGTGATCCAAGAAACGCTTACGCAAGGAATTATTAATTCATTTCTGTTGAAGAAATTATAACTCCATCTATTATGTAAACGACATATTTCAGCTGAAGGCATCGATACGAAATTTTCATGAAAGGTTGATGCTACAAAATTACCCCAACTCCAATAGTAGCACCCTTAATGATGCTGTTATTCCAAATATTTAAAAGGGCTGTGACCCGCATTCTATTCAAATTAGAATTTACGCAAGAAATATTTTAACGTGAAATTATTAAAATTTCATTGATTGAAGCAGTACCTGACTTTCAATAATTAAAATGTAGGCAACCTTGCGATGACAGATTTATGGTTGGCTATTTTAAATAACTGACTCGTATATAATTATATTGAATATAATAGGTAAGTAGGTATATATATATATATATATATATATCTGCATCGAGCAATAATAATCGATCTGCTGTCTTTCAAGTACTGTAAAGAGCGAAATCGAGTGTTTCTTAATAAATGAAGAGCTTTGTTGTTTGACATTTTCGCAAGATTGATTAAGCCTTAGTCGTGAACTGAATTTGGCTTGTAAATGTATTGGATAAAATAGAAATGTTAAGAATATTCAATTTCTCATTCAGAAAAGACCTGAAGGTTGCGATAACAACAGTCTAGAGTATTAATTATCGTCTAAGGACAACCTTTCGAAGTTCTAGAAAATTTGCAGAGAAATAATTTCTTTGTAATAGCTACCAGGTAGGCAGAGTCAAATGGCATATTTTTAAATCTCAAATTTATAACCATAGCAACTAAATGGGTTAATTGTCCGTTCTCTTATAAAGGAAATATTTTGGTACTCGACTTTTTGGTTTTAATTGAATGGATAATAAGTCAATTGGAAATGTCACATAAAATGTGTAGGTCGGAGTGACTAGAAGAGAGGTGGTATCTCTGCCAGCATCCCCCATTTAATTATTATAATTCAAGTTAAATATAGTTGATTAAAGCGGGAGATTAGAAATACTAAAGCACATACAGAGCCTATTGTGCTAACCTTCGTATTTATTTAAATAAATAATGTAGTTGTGGTTAATGTAGGTTAATACATTTGTTCAGTCCACTTATAAATTTTTTAGCAAAGGTGATACACCATCATTACCCCTTGCATGCTCTGCTACTCTGATGAATATATGCCCT
Organism: Dioctria rufipes; assembly: GCA_963924295.1. Classification (NCBI taxonomy): domain Eukaryota; kingdom Metazoa; phylum Arthropoda; class Insecta; order Diptera; family Asilidae; genus Dioctria; species Dioctria rufipes. The sequence continues at coordinate 303,609,707 of OZ002740.1, forward strand.
AAAAAGATAAAGACAAACAAACAAAAAATCAATTTCATTTGTAAAATTCCAATATACTTATCTGACTATTAAAATCCTTCAGTACAAAAATCTCATAAATAACTAATAAATAAATAAAATATTGCGAGCTTACCATCTTCCCTAACAAATCCGATTTCCCTCCTGCATGTGTACAATTCGTAATGTCATTCAGTGATATTACGTCACTTCATATGCCTCGCCTTCGCCGCAGAGTTCAATGGAATACAACTTTGAGATCGAGCGTTGCCAGGGCAACCCATTATAAGCAGAGACGTACCGGTTCACGGCGGCTATAAAAAACCGAGAAACTGCAGCAGAATCACCCCACAAACACCTAAATATCTATGCGTAAATTTCCATGAACTCCTACGATTCAATAACCATTCAAAAGTAACCATTAACAAATCCAATTTCGCGTACAGCCTTATAAGCCCTATAATCAATATTAGGGACGGACTCACAAGCCAGACAAAACTAATAATGTGTACAAGCAACTAATAAGACCTATCATCACTACTTATTGCTTTCCCATATGGCACACAATTTCCCCAATTTATATGGACCACCTTAGCAAGTTCGAAAGAAAGATTCTTAGAGCTTGCACAGGACTCCATAGAATAGCCAACGGAAAATACTATCGCAACGAAGTATTGCATGAGGCAGCCAATATAACTCCTATCAAGTAGTATCTGTTCAGTCAAACCGAAAAACAAGTCAAGAAATTCCTACCCACTCGAACTCATTCATAAACAACTTGCCGGATCTTCTAATACTGGCAAATTTCAAAGACCTGTCACCCTTGCTCTTGGCTCAGCTGGTTGCTAGAAACATCTACTTCGACGAAGGTTGAATAACTTTCTATGATACTAAAGGGGATTACTACAGGGGGTTATCCCAAATAAACCCCTCAAGAGCCCGGGAATGTCTCTTGCGAAATCTGTCAAAATAGGAACCTTCCAGCCTTAACTTCCTTAAACTCTCTAAACATATCCAACCCTTACTCCCTCTCCCAGTCCCTTCCAAAATAAATAACAAACTCTTGCAAGAAATTCATACTGTGACAGAATCCCTAAAATGGTTAATCGAAATTAGTCAAAACAATTTAAAAAACCCATAAAAGACAACCACAACAAATATCCCGAAGAAACCACCACCAGTGAACTTATATGAAAATTAATGTGATCCTGTCGACTTCTTCAGTGCACCGTTCAGAGTTGCAGAAATGATAAAAATCGAGATTTAGAAATCGGATACAGAACATTCTGATTCCTAAAGATCGGACCCTCTGGAAAGTCATATTTCCCCTTAAAAGAGACATCAAAAACGGAAAAAAGAAAAACGGGCTCTCGGTTCTCCAGTTGTTTTTGAAGAACAAAAAGCAAGTGCGGGCATCATTTTGTGAAGAGTTATATTAGGAAAAAATAAGTCAGAATTTCTGTAAATAAAAATAAATAAAACTTGAAATCTCTAGGGCTGATCGTGGTGAGTAAGCTGTCACAAATATTAATTATTTTAGAGTGCCAGTGCCAAATATGTTCTGAATAGAGCCATAAGAATTTGGCTCCATTGAAAGGCCGGAGGAAAGCGAAAAATAGGTGGCGGCTCCTGGAGTTGAACATCATAAAGTGGGAGTAAAAAAAAAAGACTTTTGCGCCTATTTGAAAGTGGGCAGACAACGAACATTTAACAGCATTTAAAATTGTGCCAAAGTACTGACATAAATCGAATAAATTTAAACTCCTCGCCGTTCGTCTGGTGTCTTATCGGGGAGCCCCAAAGCTCTTGAGGGAGTCGTTTCCCCTGTCAGGCACGAAAGCTTTCGCTGACACAAACTCGACAGAGCACAAAAATATTTTCTTCTTTATTTTGTCTGGTATAGTAAGTGGTACTTATCAGATTTAGATCCGCCATCTTAAGAAATCCGAGCAGAATTTCCCTTTGTGGTTATCCTACGTCGAATTCTCGGCTTGCTGAAAAGCAAGCGTAACGGCAAATTAAAGCTACGCCATCCCAGCCCGGTACCCTTTGGCAAACGGCGTCAAAACGAGCCACCATAAATATCGCCTCACATAATTCACAACACTAAAATCGATCACCTTTCCTTTAAGAGGAATTCAAGAGGAACTGCACCGACGACGATAATTAATTATTTTCAACTTTGGCCAAACGACACTTATCATCAACACACGCCACGGTTTTGGCAGAACTCAATTCGCACTAACCATTTATTCCGCTTCCACTAGCTCCATTCACCTCACCCATTCAAATCAAAGAGCTGCGTACGCTCATAGAGGGAACTATCGTGCACAGGTCTATTCGGTCCACAGACGGCTTTCGGCAAGAGCTCCTATCTCTCACCACAGCCCAGCTGTTATCATCACTTTCAGACCAGCTCTGGTCTCTGAGTACATGACCCACTGACCTACTTTCGTGCGCGCTCTCACCAAGCTGTTGCTGCTGCAACATTGTTGCAACTGATCGCCATCCAAAGTAAAAAATCTCCCTCTCGACTTATATGAAGCCAATAATCAGCTGAGGATAACGCCAACTTGTAACAATACATTACAGCTGATGTGGCCCAGCAGCTGTATGAAGCAGAACACACAACATCACGAGAAGTGAACAATACCCAAACCAAGGATCAAAAAGAAGAAAAGCGAAGACAACAAATTGAACAGAGGGCCAAAGATAAGCCCCAATGCCCTAAATAAATTAAATCCGCAGGATGAAGAAAATCATCAATTAAATCCATAGAAGGAAGACAGTGAAGAATATGAATAAGCGCAAGCACGCTTGACTTGACTTGACTGCAGAATCATGCATTCTTGTTTCAAAATTCACTTGGAACGTATCCTCCATCAGAATGTAATCGGTTTCTTATCCTTTTGCAAAACATCCAATTTTGCCTTCACCTAAGTGGGAATTTACTCCTACTGCAGAAATTTACTTCTGCTATACGTCCATCCTTCACCTAAGTAGGAATTTATTCCTGCTGCAGAAATTAACTTCTGTCTAATTATTTAATTCTTTTACTGCTGCCGTATTTATACATACAGCACAGACAGAGACTTCTATTTAATGGCGCCTACACGGCAAACTACACTTCATATCTGCTTCCACTCAAGCATAAATCCAATTCGACTTACACGGTAGCCTTACACACAGTAGCACTTGTTGCAGCTACAAGCTGCATCGCCGTCAACTTACATGAAGTAGTATACTTCAAAAAATTCTATTCTGTTTTGAATTAATTCATAAATTTAATGATGAATTTTTTTCTTCTTTACAGAATTAAAGGGAGCAAACACAGTGGCGACACTAGATTTGTTTGAATTGACTTTTACCATTGAATTATTGAATTTTAGTTGAATTTTCCTTTGTATAGCAAATAAGTAAAAAACGAGTTTTCAAACAAAATTGAGGCCAAGTCGCATGAAAAAGTAGAAAATAAACTTTTCTTCACACACAGAGGTGGACTCAGATTTTTTGATTGGGACATTTCTCTTGAATATTCCTTCTCTTCATGAATCAAATCACTTATTACCTCTGATTGATCATAATGAAATATATCGGTGATTGTCAGCGAATAAAATCTGAGTCCACCTCTGTGTGTGAAGAAAACTTTATTTTTTACTTTTTCATGCGGCTTGGCCTCAGTTTTGTTTGAAAACTCGTTTTTTTACTTATTTTATTTTCTGCCTTTTTAACGTTAACTAATTGTTATTACGTGCTGCATGGAGATATTTTAAAACAATTTTGTGACGGCTGAAAAGACACTCAAAAAATTTATTCGAGCATCAAACGGTTGAAGTACTGCAACGGTTTTCTGAAAATCAAATTATGTTTTAAACAGCGCTTTTTAGCTGTATTCCAAATTGATCCCATATAACATGAATTTTCCCGATTTTCCATATTTTCCACAGACTTTTCCTATTACTATGAAATTTTTTTAAAAAATTACATGAATATTCCTAGATTTTTCATGCAAGTTTTCATGATTGTTGAAGAGAAAGTATTGATGCCAGTAGGACGGAAAAAAAATGATTCCGCATAGCTTATAAAACTTTCTTGTCGGAAAATTTTCCGGAAAAGTCGAAAAATTCCGAAAATTTTCGGAAAACTTTCCAGAAAAATTGGAAAGTTCTGCATTTTTCCTGAAACAGATTATGATTAATAATATCGATGAAAATTTTTCCGATGATTTTCCCGCTTTTCCGGGTTTTCCATGGAGTTTTCCAACTTCATGCAACTCATTTCGCTCTACAACTTTGTGATAGGTTGCCAAACGCTCAAACTCTTCCTTGGTCGGAAAGACTCCGGAATAGCGTTTTACATGAATTTTCCTCGATTTTTCCTTCAAGTTTTCACCATTGTCGGAGAGAAAGTAATGATGCCAGTTGATAGGGAACTTGATCCTGCATAATTTAGAATATTTTTTTACTGGAAAACTTTCTTGAAAAGTCGGAAAATTCCGGAAATTTTTTTCGGAAAAATCGGAAAACTCTGCATTTTTCTTGAAACGGATTTATCACTAATCAAATTTGTATCAAATGATTTTTCCTGATTTTCCGGGTTTTATATGGAAATTTCCGGTTCAAATTTTGACAGATTCAATTGTCACGCGACATGAACCTGTGTGCCAAATTTGTGATGACGAAAAGTGGGTCTACGAGAGTGTCGAAAATAGTAAAAAAGAAATATATTAATAAATATACAGACAGACAAATTCGTGTATGAGTTAAAGGGACGGGTTGGCCTCAGTAAAAGAGGAAAAATCATCTATGACGTTAGCTCAGAAGTAAGAGCAGTATCCCGGAAAGTTCCTGCATTGCCGGACGAGGCGGTTGTTTTTATACCCTAGATTAAACCTCTAGGCTATACTTAGTTTGTAACATTTAGAAATAATGATGGTAGAGCAAAATGGATTGGACAACCACGCATAAAATTAAAACTTATTTTGATTTTTGAATGTCCGTCCGTCCGCACGATAGCTCGACAACGCGTTCACTTAGAGGGCTAAAAAAAAAATTAATTTAAGTTCGAAAATGGGCTGAATCTGAATCTTGTTTTTTACGGTCCGACGAATCGTTAACCAAATAAATGCGAAAAGCCCCTTCCAAAATCATACTTGCACAGAGAGGTGACCATACAAAATTACATATCATTCATCTGGGGTATCATAAGAATTGGTCTTAGACCAATTCCAATTTTCGTATTTGTTTCTCTTGTATTTATTAATTTAATTTATAATAGTAAAACTAAAAAGTGCTCTAAAAAAATCTCCTTTTCCATCTATGACCGATTCTGAATATTTGGAGTTCGAGTCCCATATGGGACAAGAGAAAAATAAATAAAACTTTCATAAATAGTTTATACTGAACAATGTGGCATATAAATTATAAAACTAAATATAACAATATATGCGATACTTCTAACACCACACACATGATTTCCAAATGTCCAGATTAAATTACTATAAATTTTTTTATGTAATTACATTCCAAGAATCTTAAAAAAATGTTTTTTTTTCTATTTTAGGTGCTAGATTTCCGGCCTATTGGTAACAGCAAGACGTAAGTACACTTTATAAAAGCTTCCAATCAATCAATCATTTTGAAAAATTTTCATATGAACTTTGTAAATTATAATGGTAATTTGCTTATTTAAAATTATCATGCCGTAATAACTGTAATTGCTGTCAGAAAAGGATTTACATTAGTGCGGACCCATTACAATATTCAAGGAAAGCTTATAGTCCTTAAGTTGTATACAAATTCGTCGCCCTATTTTAATTTCAGGTTGATTCTGAGGATATTTAATTATTTTTCTTTCGTATTTTAGAGTTTTTCTAAGCGCAGCATTTGTACGAATAAATTATATTATTAACCGTTTAAATGCCAGTCATGTTCTACTAGATTGCCATTTGTTCTAAAATATAACACCCCAAATAATTGTATTCTTCCTTATTATTTAAAAATATTAAACTATTATACGTTTATTCACAGAGCTATTCAGGTTCTAAAGAAATTAGAAATTTTTGTTTTTTTTGTTTCGTGTTTTAAATTAGCAAGGGAACAAATTTTTATTGACCTGAACAGATTAAGAGCTAATAATTCTTTAACAGCTACAGTTAGGATGTAGTAGGTCAGGATGTAATAGGTAATTTTAAAGAGGAGAAACCACAATATATAGATTATGTAAAAAATAGTTTCTTTAATAATGGGAAAGTCAAATTTTTATTTCAGACAGGCAAAACTCCAGAGTGGAAAGGAGATGAGAAAAGATGACTACGGGTCTGGTTGAACAGTCGTTTGAAAGGGCATGAGGTCCTACATACAATGATATCTTAGTGGTGACCATACACCCTGTACTCTTTAAGATACAATTTATTGTTCATCTAAAAAATAATTTTTTTAAATTTATATTTGGAAGCCGTATTATCGCTTGACAGACCAAATACGACTTTCAAGAGGACTTATATGTCCATCATTAATGTTCTTAGTGTAATGGGTTTCAACAGTTGTAGTCTGTCTGAGATGTTATTTTGTTGTATTTTCACGGTGGAATACATACACATTGAGAACGCATTCACTTAGAGAGTTTAAGTTTAATTTCGATAATGGGACTAATCGGGTAACTCCTTCCTGGGATTGTCATACAAAATTTCGTTTTTAACTATATATTTGGACACTGTCTGATTACACGTTAACATAGAGAGCTGAAATTTTGTACACGCAGTTTTCATAGAAATATTAAAAATAATTTCAAAAATAGGTTAAATCGGGCAACGCCTTCTTGGTGTTGCAATTTAAAAATTTAGGTTTTTCACGTATCCTGTGATAATGATCAGTCCAGACGATTTTATTGTACTGAAATGATCTTCAGAATATAAAATCCTATGTAATTGCTTATAATCATTTTTACTGTCCGACAAACCGTTCTAGAAAAACTACTTCAAGAATCGAACTTGCACAGAGTGGTTACTATACGGGCATTCATCTAAAGTATCATGGGAATTGGTCTTAGATCAGTTTTAGCTTTTTTATTAGTTTTAATTAAATTGAAGTAAATTTTATCAACTTTTATATGGTACAGGTTGTTCAGAATAAATTTGAAATATTTTGGGGGTTGTAGTTGAGTTCGAGATCTAGAAAATTGTTTATTGGATAGATTTATGGGGTTTGCCATTTTCATACCTTTGCATTCCTTTGATACTTTAACATCCTGTAGTACTCTTATTATGAACTGCGGAAAGATATTTGTAGTGCGAAATTATAGCCATCTCAGTTTAAAAAAACAATACTCAACAAACTCCTTGCTTTTCTTGTGTGGGGAGTTACAGGATGACAAAGTTAATGGGGAAAATATTTCTAATTGCTTTTAAGCTTTAACCACTTTGTGCCAAAATGCATAATAACAATAGCGTCTTGTTTCCTTAAAATATTTTTAGAGACAACAGAATGTTACGTTTTGTTTGATTATGCACTTGAAGAAAATCCAGAAATGAGAAAATTTTGAAATGACAAAATACATTAATGTCAAAATCTGGAAATTGTAAGAATTATTAGAATTATATTCAACAAATATATAAATTGTTTACAATTCACTTCAGTGAGGCAAATTTGTTAAATATATGCGCTGGTTATTACATTGGAATTTGGTGATGGTTGATTTACATAAAACTGATGGAACCTGTATCATTCAGGATGAAGCTCTGGAAAATCCCAACTGTGCCCAATTTATATGCACCTAAAGAAAGGCGTGGCTCAAAATAATTTTTTTTTTTATAACTTAACAGTTGATAGTCACGGACACATCTTGTGGATATGTTCTGAAATTTGTCGCGTCGGGATTTTGTCACTTTTGGATTTTGTCACTTCCGGATTTTGTTTATTCCGAATTTTGTCACTTCTGGATTTTGGCTTTTCTGGATTTCGTACCCAATCCCTTTTTTATATTTTGTTGTAGTTTCATTAATCTTGCAGCTGCCACGTCAAATTTATTTTGAAAAAAATCTCATATTTTTCTTACCAACATAGGTACAAGTGCATGATCAAATTATAAATTTTCGCTGCATATGCTTAAGAAAAAGTGCAAAAAATGCAGAAAGGATTACATTTTCAGTACAAAGTCATATTAAAGCTAAGGTTTCGGGCTTCTTAAATCCAATATTACTAAAATCAAAATAGAGGTTAGTTAAAAACAAAAAGAATTAAAATCTTCAAAATTTTAATTTTGTTGAGCCATTACTTCAAAACGGATAGGAGGAGCGAAGCGTTAAAGTTTAAACCATCATCGTGTAACGTTCAGAAGTTACAGGGTGATCTATAAAAACATACTCAAATATTTTTAAATACCGTTAGGATTCCCCCCCCCCCCATACATGATTTTGCTCGTCTAGGTAAAACCTTCCCATAGTCTTCGAGAATCACATCACTTGCGGGACACCCTGTATAACAACACCAATATTTACTGATAAAAATTCAAATTAAAAAAAAAAAAAAATTCGTAAAACAAGGCATTTCGTATCAGCAGGAATCGTATACCCTTCAGTACGGCTTGGCGTTGCCTTCCGTAGACGCCAAAGTGTACAAGCCAGGCGGACCCCATATATGCACTTAGAAAATTTTTTAAGTGTGAAACACAACTTGAAGCGAAATACTAATTGTGCTACTTGAATATAGTTATTACCAATTGTAGCACAAAAATTGTTAAAATTAAAAAGCAAAATTTTTTTTTCCAATTTATTGAATTTATCATCCTGTAATTCCCGTAGCCTAAGTGTGTAGATTATGAAAGTCTATATCTCCTTCCTGGTACATATTGTTACGCGACATAAACAGAAATGGAAACAACTTTAGGTTAGTGACATCCTAGTAAACTTTGGGTTCGGAAAACGGAATATTCAAGAAGGTTCTAGGATAATTTGTAGAGTATAAATACGGTGCAACTCACATCCAGGAGGCGAGTCTTATTTCAGACAGTGAACCGAACGGAGTAAACTCTTTGGATTGCGATAATAAGAAGCACAGTACTATTGATAACTATAAAGAGTTGATTTGATGATTATTTGTGAATTTATAAAAGTAAGCAGTGAAGATAAATAAAAGATGAACTTGTTAATGACATCTGAAATATTTCGTGCTTTGAATAACGAACTAAGGTCACGCTCGTAACAATATAAACTCATCCGTCACCAGGATCCCCTCGCAAAAATCATTTTCTTCAATGATAAGACATGGGCAGATTTCCTATTCGTCAACGTATATTCTGTGCTCGTATCAGTCTCCTGCCAACAATTTTAGACTTGAAGTTTCTGTTATAGGCACAGACCCCTGATTGTCTTGCGGTCAGAGTTCGGTTTCTTTCCTCTATACTAAAGTTCGACTTTTACAGCATCTAGCAGTGCAATAGCTTCTTTCGAGTCTTGATTTTTTCATTTGCTACTCAACAATAAAGCCAGAGAGTTTTACTGAATGAAGAACCATAGAATCGATTCTTGAAAATTGACGGTTTAGATGGCCGAAAGTAATTGACAGAAGCAGTTGACGTGATCATATTTTTCCATGTCGAAATAATTTCCATAGCATCAATAACTAGGCGCTGTAAATTGACGTAAGTTGGCTCGAACTCATGCCGTTCCACCTCGTTGTTACATTGTTAGATAACCCCCCCCCCCGTAGTGCACAGTCCTTTAACAAGACTTAGCATCCTGCGAAATACTTGAGACCCAGAACTAAACATCTTATAGCCTATAAAAATCTCCCACCCTAACTATCATTCTTAAAATCCCCCTAAAAACGCAATAGTTACGCTTTCTCAAACAGACTAATTTAATGTCAGGGCAGGGCACAGGACCGTCAATCCGTTAATCGTTAATTCACGAATTTAACTTTTCGAGTAACAGATTATCTTTTAAGAATTTTAACGGACTCTTTAACTTCCGTTAACTTTCTATAAGTCCGTTAAGCGTTAATTAAGTATTTATTTTTTCCCGGACGGGAATCGAACCTACACTTGTTAGAATTAGTCAATGATGGATAAAGAAGAATTTTTAAGAACTTTTACTTTTAACGATTCTAAATCAAATTAATAAATAAACAAGAAAAAACAACCGCCCCGTCCGGGGTTTGAAACTGGGAAGCAAGCGGAAGGTCCCGGTTTCAAACCCCGGACGAGGCGGTTGTTTTTTCTTCTTGTATTTATTAATTTGACTTAGAATCGTTAAAAATAAAAGTTCTTAAAATTCTTCTTTATCCATCGTTAATTAAGTACCTACTATTTATGACGAAAATGACGCCACGCCGCGGAAATCATGCTGTGATTAGTTTGGGTCGTGTATGTGTGTGGCTACACGTAGGTTCCGAGGATAGAATCCTGTTAACGTCTGTTGACTGTTAAGATCACGCTTCAAGGGGAAGCTCAAGCATATCTTGGATCACTTCTACCGACAATTGCAGCAACTGTATTTAAATTAAAGAATATCAAAGCTAGGAGTCTTGTGAATTGCACAGCTTTAGCCCAAGTCTTATTAAAGGGCTTAGATGAAAGGTTTTCACTTCTTCTAGACAACGAACAATGCCAACTTCGTGCAGCCTTTCAGCAGAGATCTCTAGTATTTTGATTCTTCCGTAATTCTAATTTGATTCCGAAATATGTTCCACCTAAGCTTCCCCATCCAACAAATTTTTTTTTTATAAGCAAAGGTACCTAAGTACCCTAGGCACACGATGCGCTAGAATGATCATTGCTCCAAATACTTAATTAATCGAATGATCAAAGAAATGCAAGCACTCGACATCTTGACGTTAACTCGATTTGACAGATGACAGTTCTCAATTTTGTAAATTACAGACTGTGCACTGTGAAGTAATTTGTGAAAAATTCAATCAAGCCTTGTATTAGTTATATAATTCATAATTTATTTATTATTGCACAAACAAGAATATATATAAGATATATGTACATCTAACATTAGTTAAAATATATATTTCCCCATCAATAATTACTGCCAAAAAGGAGAAAAAAGAAAAAGAAAAAAAAAAGAAGGTTACAAATTACTTATCTAAAAATTAAGTTAAAGTTAAAATTCAAACAATTCAGAACTAATTCAAAAATCAAAAACTCAAGCCATAAATCTGCTATAAATGTAGGATGGAAATTAAGGAAACAAGACAAAACATAAACCAATGACTAAAACTTTCTACATTGTCAAGAGCGCCCATCATATATTGATCCGAAGATGCGTCACCAGCCTCTCACTGAAGGAAACCACCGTCCTGGCCCGACGAATGGTATCAGGCAATGTATTCCATAGTCGGATGGCGTGAACAAAGAACAAACGGCTGCTTTGAAAATAATTAAAAGTAGGAAGCAGAAGCTTATTAGTTCTGGAGGAGCGAGGGAAACTAAGCTTGTTATGCAGATAGGATGGCAAGCCAAAAATTAGCAATTTGAAAAGAAAGAGACATGTGCGAAACTGAAGGTACGAGGATAGGCTCATTCCTAATACTTGGGGGACTAAATGAGAAAAAGATTCGAATCTGCGTTGCTTAAAAGCATAACGAACAGCAGATTTAAGGGCGACTTTAAGTTTTTGCCAAGAAAGCGAATCGAGGTTCCCGTAAACAACGTCTCCGTATGCCAGAATCGGTATGATTAGGGTTTTCACTAGGTGTATCTTAGTTTCCGCAGAAGTAAAGTGTGCAGAGTACCTTAGGCGCCTAATGCAATTATAAATCTTCGACACAGAAGAGTTAATGTGATCGTTCCATGTTAGAGTTTTGTTTATGACCACACCCAGATTGGTGACTTTATCGACGTAATCTATAGAACTCCCATTAAAAGTGACGGGAGGTAACATTCCCGTTTCGAATCTACGTTTAAAAATGACAATGCACTTACATTTACCAGGGTTCAATCGCAGCAGGTTATTTGATGCCCAATCCGCTATCTTTGATAGATCGTAATTGATGTTGCTAATGCACCCAAGAGCATCACTAACAGGATTAGCATAGTAGATTTGAATGTCATCAGCATATATATGGATCTGAGAATACCTGACAACAGAAGTTATATCGTTGATAAAAAGGGCGAAGAGGAGAGGAGAAAGAATCGAGCCTTGCGGTACGCCGGACAGGATAGGCAACACTGCAGAGGTGTGATGATCAGTTCTTGTAAACTGTTTACGGTCAGATAAAAAGTTCGCTATAAAACAAGTAGCCCTGTGGCTGAAATTGTATATTGTGGAAAGTTTCATACATAAAATACTATGGTTGATAGAATCGAATGCCTTTGAGAAATCAAGTAGGGTAAGAATAGTAAGAAGATCATTGTCCAAATTCACCCGAATATCATCGGTAATTTTGAGAAGAGCTGTAGTACAACTATGCCCTGAACGGAAACCAGATGGCACATCCGACAAAAAATTCTTGGAGTTGACATAAGATGCAATTTGATTTTGTATAATCTTTTCCAGTACTTTAGAAAAAAAACGGAAGAATACTGATGGGGCGGAAATCCTCAGGTGCGCAGCATTTTGTTTTTTGTTTTTTTTTTTTGGATAGGGGTGACAGCGGCCAATTTCCATTTTATAGGGAAATGTGATGATGAAAGACATGCATTTATAATATTTGTAATGGAGGGGAGAATATAAAGTGCTATTAGCTTGACAAAGCGTGGAGAAATGTTGTCTGATCCCGTGGCACCTGATTTTATAGAATTAATAACTTGAAGAACTTCCGAAGCATCCACTCCACGAAAATCAAATGCCTCATTGTGATCGTTTCGCGGGGTCCTACATACTACTGTGGAAGCGGATACAGAGCAGCTGGTAAAGTAATTATTGAGATGGTTTAAATTGAGGTCACAATCTACAGTCTTAGCTTTCGTTGCACCAAGCTCACGTAGATTACGCCACAATTTTCTTGAAGGAAGATTGTTGTTTAATTTTTTATGGTAAAACTGGTATTTTGTCTTACGAATAGAAGTATTAACTATATTACGCAGAGCTTTGAAACGTTCAAAATCCCTAGGAGCTCGTGTCTGTTTCCAGATAAAATGTTCTTTATTTCTCCGGTGCATAAGCTTACCGATAGAACTGGAAAACCACGGATTCCTATTGTTTATTTTAACGATTTTAATGGGAACAAAACGCTCGAATAGCTCTAGTACCATATTCTCCAAAATTTCAACTTTATCATCAATTGAAGTATAGTTTGACGAAATACTTAGGTTAAACTCAGTATTAGTCAGTGCAGCATGTAAGGACTGCATATCTATGGAGCTGAAGTCTCTGAACGTGAAGGTTTCAGTGGAGCGATTCCCACTCCCAATGCTAAGCGAATATTTTAGAAAAATTAGGTCGTGATCCGAAATTCCCGGTAGGACAAGTTGACTAAATAAAGACACGTTAGAGGGGTTATTGCATATGAAAACATCGAGCAAAGATGAACTACTACCAGAAAAATGCGTTGGTTTATTATTTATTGCATGAAGGTCACCTGCAGACAAGAAATTTATAAACTGTCTAACCGGGCCGGTCATCCTTACTAAGTCTAGGTTAAAATCTCCACATAGAATTATGTTGGGAAAACAGCAAGAGAGATTCAGGAGATGGTCAGTGAAGATATCAGATAATGCTACCGACGGAGGTTTGTAAACACAGCCGATAAGTGTTTTGTTTTCAGCACCAAGAATTTCGAGAAATAAAAACTCCGTCGAAGAAATTGTAGAAGACAGAAAGATTTTTGCCTGTATATTAGGTCCTTTGTAAATTGCGACACCGCCACCTCTTCTGTCCTCCCTATCATGTCGAAATAAACGATAACCTCCAATGTTTATCAGTGATGTGGGTACTGCAGGTTTCAGCCAAGTTTCCGTCACACAAACTATAGCCGCCTGGGATCGTGTACATATTACACGAAATTCATCTATTTTAGGTATTAAGCTTCGAGCATTTATGTGACATATATGCAATCCGCAACTACGAGAAGCAAAAACATTGATCATTGTATGACACATATGTTCTTCGTTCAGGCAATGAGACAAATCACCCACAGTCGAAGGAGTCCGAGATACCGGTTCCCCAGAAGATAGCCCGATGCCGCACACCGAAACAACAGAAAGACGCACTTGACAAGACGAGATACATTATAAACTTTACGTATAAATCTACATTAATAGAACAAAAGTTGAACTTAATTAACCACAAAAACAGCAAAAACATAAACAGCTCACATATATCGATCACTAAACCTCTAATTTTACCTATATCGGAGATTTTCATTGAGACTGAGTTGGCAGATCTTCTGAAAAAAATGGAACCATTTAACACAAATACGGAGTCAATTTTGCCTTCTTTTTTCAGCCGCCTTGCGTGAAGAAAAATTCCTCTGTCCTGGTGTGTGAGCGAGTGATTGATGTAAATTCGATCGTGAGGTAACGCCGAGGAACCGATAGATTCTAAATTCACGTCAGAAACTTTTACTGGTGCAGACTTCATGTTTGTGGCAAAGAATGTGAGAAATATTTTTCAATAATTCCATTTCGAAAATATGCAAAACTTACCTTGAAAAATGTATCAGTAAATTTCACAAAATGACCTCTGACAGTGATGGTTGCAAAATCAGCTGATTTTTCCAATAATGTGAAGTACCTCACCGCTTAAAGCGCATTTATCGGCAAGAGAACTGACAAGTAATGCATAATTGCAAACGTTTGTCTAGGATATAATACGTTTGATTTATTTACTCATTTCATACATCCAATAACATACAGATTACAATTACTATTTGGAAATAACGATTAATGTTATCTTCCGTTAAATATGCCGTAAAGTAACGGATTAAGGATTAACGAATTTAATTATTTTAATGATGGTGCCCAGCACTGTGTAATTTCTAATGGTCACCCATGTAAAAGTTTCATAACAATTCGTCGGACCGGAAAAATTATTATAATCAATTTATTAGGATTTCATATTCTGAAGAACTCTTCAGTATACATATTAAAACCGCATAGGAGTGATCGTTTTCACAATACGCGTAAAAATCCTAAATTGTTATATGGCAACACCAAGAAGCAGTTGCCCGGTTTAGTTCAGTTTTGAAATTATATTTACCATTTTTATGGAAACACTATGTACAAGATTTCAGCTCTCTACGTTGACGCGCTCTCAGGTAGTATCCAAATATTTTTGTATGGCAACCATATGTGAGTTCCCCGATTTATCCAATTTTCAAAATTAAACTTAAATTTTTTGTTCTAAAGGCCGTATGGTAAATTTAAGCTCTCTAAGTAAACTCATTCTCGAGTTATCGTAATAAACGGATAGCTGGCGATCAAAATACTTACGTCAATTCATAAACAAAATTTTCCATCTTATCATAATCTCTTAACATCGTTCATAATTTATTCGGAAGTCTTCGTGGCTTCCACTTGTAGCTGCGAGATGGCCTCGAAAGCCTTAAAAAACCGGTTAACTTACGTGATTTCATAAAGACTGATATTTAATGTGGCAGCTGAGAATTATATTTCATGATCAATTGTAAAAATGGCAAACATTCCATTTATCATATATTAGGGCACTGTCTAAGAACGCGTAGACGTAGAGAGCTGAAATTTGGTACAAGGCGTTTTCATAGTAATGGTAAAAATAGACTAAATCGCGCAACCATTTCTGTGTGCTGCCACACAAAAAAGCATTCGTTTCTCACTATATATTTGAACATTTCCTGAGTACGCATCAACGCAGAGACCTGAAATTTGATACATGGTTCTTTCATAGCAATAGCAAATACATGTTCAAAAGTAGACTAAATCCGGAAGCCCCTCCTTGGTGATGCCATACAAAAGTTGGGTTTTTCACTATATATTTGAACACTGCCTGAGAACCCATCGACATACAACGTTGAAATTTTGCACACGGCGTTCTTCATAAAAATTTGAAAATAAGAGTTAAAAAATTGAATACCACATCGGCAATCCTTTTTTAGTTTTATACGATAACACCAAAAAGAGGTTGCCCGATTTATTTAATTTTTAAGTTTTTTTTTAAATTATTTTTTGTGAGAACGCTGTGCTCACAATTTCAGTGCTGTACGTCGCACAGTGGTCCCAAACACCGAAAAACTGACCAAAAGTCAAAAACGTATTCAATTCGGGTGAAAGTCTGTACTCGGGGGGTTTTCGGGATCGCTGATTACGAACTCGAAGTCAAAATGTTGAAAAACAAAATGGCGGATCCAATATGGCGGTAAAATTTCTTCAAAACCGTATTCAATTCGGGTAAAAGTATGTACTCGGGAATTATGATTGTGAGTAAATGAAATAGAAAATGTAATGACAGTTGACATTTGAAGATTTATGAAGAAGAGGATTGGAATACAGTAAGTAAACATTATTACAATGAATATTTATAATATACTTCTTTCATTATTTTATTTTTAATCGATATAATTTTAGCACTTCTTACAATTTATCGCTGTTCTGCGAACTGTCATCATCGTCCGATGTATCGCTCATGTTATTTGAAAAAATCGGACTTGATTCTGGAACTAAAGGTGGAATCAATAGTTCAACGGCGTACGGAGATAACGATCTTAGTTTCTTCGGAGGAAGTTTTCGCAAACTGGATATTATTGGATCTGACGTTACTAAAAGTCTGCAAAAAATGTCTTCCATGTTTTTGACGCTATTACATTTTCGTGAAAATCTTCACGGAATCTTTTAATATGCTTGTTACATGATTCCTGAGCTTCTTCAGACATTTGTCCGATAGGAAGTAATGAAGATTCCACGATTCCGTCACCGTGAATAAGAATTTTGTATACTGTTGTTGTCATGAAGTACCACGAATACAGTTTGACAAATTTTCGTGCAGTATCTTCAGTGTATTTGCGAAATTTGGGTATATTGATTTCGAAACCATAAGAAATTACCTACAATACAACATGGAATCGCTTTATCAATTCTTCATCAATTCCAGTTATCGAAGCGGAAATTTCAGAATTTTCGAAAAAACTCTTAGCTGTATTTCTGTCATTAGAACTTCCATAGCCTGGTTTTGGTTGATCAACAAGAAGCCCTAATCTTTCACGAAAACCTTGTTGTATATTGTTTTTTTTTCTATCAACATTTTCTTTATCCTCTTTGCTCCCTTGCAACTTTTTTATTTCTAATTTGTAAGCTACATGTAAGCAACATTCAAAAAACCGTATCCAAGCATGCAGCGACGATATTCCGAATTGCAAGTGATTTGTATTAATCGGTCTTTGCAACATCTTGTCAATATCATTAAATTCTTTGGATGTAGCATCACAAAGGTAACAACGCATACTTGATGATGTATTTGTGATAGAATTATAAACTTTACCATCTATCATTGTCAACTC
Organism: Dioctria rufipes; assembly: GCA_963924295.1. Lineage (NCBI taxonomy): Eukaryota > Metazoa > Arthropoda > Insecta > Diptera > Asilidae > Dioctria > Dioctria rufipes. Next base: position 303,627,121 of record OZ002740.1, read on the forward strand.
TAGTGCACACATCATCGCATAAAAATTATCCCCAAAACCGAAGTCGCAGCCAATTTTTGGATATGTTTTGAAGAAATGTCTAAGCAACAGTTTCCATTTAGTTTCAGAGCAGGATTCGATGAGGGTTTTGACATAACCAAGAAAAATACCACTACTTTTATTAATGACTTACTATTTCATACAATCTTAACAATAATTTCCAGCAACACATTCAAATTGTACTTACTTTCCGGAGAAGAATCCATTTTGGAAAATCAAAATTCATTCACTTTTCGCGATTCAACACGTGTCTCAACTTTGTCTTATTTTCGACGCGCGACGAATAAACGATTCAGCTGTTCTAATGCTTTCTTTCTTTCTTCAAGATAAAATCGTGTGTGCAAGATTTCTGCACTCTCATTAGAAGCGTTCTTATGTTATACACATTTTTCCGCGCCTTTGATGCTGACTGCCACTGTTGTATACCAACAACCAAAAATAAAGAAATTTGTGCATGCATAACAAAATGCATCCCTAAATTCCTTTAATTCTGAAGCGGGTCCAAAAATGCATTCATGAATTAACATGAGCCAATTTATGTCTGAAATGCATCCACGAATTCCAGGGCTCAGATTCAAGTACATGTTCCAGGCTATATAAGCAGCACATATACAAATCATTTTTTCATGTCCAAGCGGACGTGGTCATATTCAAGGGCACATTCTCCAAATAATTCTGACTGCATAGTCCAGTCATTACATCGGAAAAATCGGGTTAGAAATGAAAATGAACCGAGAAAGCCAAATTTTGGATATTACGTGGGGGGCGGCTAGAAAAGCTTAAGTTTAAATTGTCGACCAAAATAACCTTGTGCGTTTTCCGCCATCTTGAAAAAAGGGTTAAATTCGGTCTTTTCATCATAACTCGGTTCCCCGTTGAGATACTAAAATTTTTATGCAATACTTTTTTGTTGCTCTTTGTACGATCTACAATTAAGGTCCTATACATTTTTCACGTATCGATCATCGTTATAGAGATATCGATAAAAAAAACCACAAATTTGGGGAGAAAAAATTGTTTTTCGCTATTTCCTTTTTTCTCGTGAAATATATCGAAAAATGTCCAGTATGAAACTTGTAGAGCGTGTTCAGACCTACAAATTCGTTTTTTTATTTTTTATTTACGACCTCTAGCGCGGCGCAAAGTCAGTAAGACTGTGCCCGGTTTTGATTTAGCCGCTCGTACGGTTGTATCCACACGTCAAAATGGATGAATGGTTGTTCAGGGAATTATTGCAATACAAAATAAATTAATAAACCAGCCAAATTATAAATCAAATACATGAAATTTATTGATCAAATAATTTTTATGCAGCAAAAAATTATAATTACAGGTGGTCATTTTTTTCACATGTTTTTCGTCGTTTTGATGGTCCTGGCTGTAGAAGTTCTTCCTCGGTAGACTCTTCGAGTCGTGAAAACTCTTCAATCGCAGAAAATGATGCTGTGACGGTCGAAAAATCATAATCATCATCATCATGATCGTCGTTGAATAAAATCTCGACTCAGGCGACATTGTTGCATGTCTGTCCACTACAGTGCAGGCAAATAACGGAGCAACTAATTCCTGCTTTCCTGCACCCACAAGCAGCCCCACACTTTCCATTACATTTGTACGAAATGAGTTTTAAAAGTTCAGGTTGAGCGGGTGCGGCTGTTGTGCAAATTGGTTCAAGCCCGTAATTAGTCTGTCGCCAACCCCATTCCTGAGGATCTTTGAAAATTCCGAGCCACGTTTGTACCTGTAGATATGTCCGGAAAATGTGTTGGCGGACTGCGCTTTCCGTTGGTGGGAGTAGTGAAAGATTATTCACCTTATTTGTCGTCATTGATTTTGCAAAGCGGTGGAATCGCAAAATATCCATCGTTGTGTCCTCTTTACGACCACCATACAGAGCGATAACGAGTAGCTTTCCCGCGCAAGCTAGCATCTCCGGATCGACCTTTTCTTGCTTAAATAGTTCTACCGATGACCGGAGGTTCGGGTTCTTCTCGAGGGTGCTGATGAATTTCGACTTTCAAATATTATAAAAAGACGACGTGGTGTCACAACCGCTGAAAGCATGGATGAAAAGAATGTTCTCAAGAACAGACTTATCATGCTTGAAACTATTCGGAGAGTACAGTTTTGCCGGTGTTTTGCCTTTTTCACACAAATTTTCAAACACGTACGATCGCTTCAATAGACTCGAGACAACTGACTGGAATGCTACGAATAAGGAGCAGATGTTCCGGCACGAACACGAGAAAAGGGTCTTTTATACCCATGCCCAAACTCTAACGGTCGCCGTATCTCGATAACGATGATCGATACGTGAAAAATGTATAGGACCTTAATTGCAGATCGTACAAAGAGCAACAAAAAAGTATTGCATAAAAATTTTCGTATCTCAACGGGGAACCGAGTTATGATGAAAAAACCGAATTTAACCCTTTTTTCAAGATGGCGGAAAACGCACAAGGTTATTTTGGTCGACAATTTGAACTTAAGCTTTTCTAGCCACCCCCCACGTAATATCCAAAATTTGGCTTTCCCGGTTCATTTTCATTTCCAAATGTATATAATGACTGGACTAGCATGACAAGAAATTATGTGACAAACACGTATAATATTTCCGATGAAATATGCACGCGCTAAACATTTTTCGATGGGTTAGCATAATTAGCTGTGAGAAAAATGCGCTTGCTTATCTCACTCAAGTATACTGATCATGTTGCAATCCGCCGTCCAGGAAAATTTAACAAGTGGACATATTTTTACCATGGGAAATTTTGTGTCTCATTTTCACGAATCAGCAATGTTGTGCTGTGGAAAAGAATTGAACAATTCTGATTGGCTGATTCTTTCTCCGGTCTGACATGCTGATTTTGGGGAATAGGTGACACGAAGATTCCTATAGGTCAATTCATGTGACCAATGAGAAGGCTGAAGAAACTGAGCCTTTCTTTAAAATACTCGTCGCTGGACATGAGGAGGGCAGTTTTGAGTTGGCAGTTTCAGTTCGCAGTTTCAGTTCGGAGTTTTGAGTTCAAATTTTGATTTGCAAAGTTCGTCTAATTTTGCATTATATTGAATAGTTCAACTTCGAGGTTTAATCGCTTGATTTAGACAAAGTACTAACAGTTTCTGTAGAAGTTTTCAAGTTTTAAATAATAGTTTGTAAATTACAAAAGGTTTGTATTAGAATTTTTTTTTTTTTAATTAAAGAATTCGAAAAAAAATTAAAGTCATTTGTTTTATCGACTCGTGTAGTACAGCGGTGTACACTCTCTTGAAAATATATAGTTAAAGCCTTTCCGCAATGGAAAAGTATATTATTTTGCAGGAACTCGTGTGGACAAACGGGAGACAAGGACCACGGTGTATTCCTCTTTTTCTAGAAGGAATACACAACACCACCTCTTTCCCACCATCCAATCTGTCTGCCATTTTTATCATTGATCATGAAATACAATTCTCATCTGCCACACCAAAAATCAGTCGCAGAATCCTCCACCATTTGAAGCCAGGCCGAATAAATTATCAACGATTTTAAGAGAATATGATAAGATGGAAAATTTTGTTTATGAAATGATGTAAGTATTTTGGTCGTTAGCTCTTAGTTTATTAGGTCAATTCTAAAAGATAATTACCTACTTTCTGGCACTTGTTGAAGTTTTTCAGCCATTTTCACTGGATATGATTAAAAGTGGGCAAAAAACACAGAAAGGATTCCATTTTGGGTACAGAGTGTGATAGGCAATTTTAAAGCTAAGATTATCGGCTTCATAACTCTAATATGAAAAATTGGTATTGATGACGTGTTTTTGATAAAAATAGTATTAAATAAAAACAAGAGTAAAAATTCCAAATTTTTAATTTTGTTGACCTATAACTTCAAAACGAAGAGCAGAACGGAAAAAAATTATAGACCATCGGAAAGTTACGACGATTATCTACAGGGTTTTCCAATAAGAGGTGTTATTTTGATAATCAAAGAAAAATGCCATTTTTTGAGATAAATGATCGGATCTTTATTTTATTATAAAGACGAATGTATGCTGTTAATAATGGAAGATAACATCAGCCAAATGACCACCACGACCACGCCTACAGGACCATTTTTCATGAAATTTTCCATAACCAAATCGCAAAGTGGCTGCCATATGTCCTCGATAGGCTCACGAATTCCATCTTTGAGGTCTTGAATCGACGCTGGGCTGTTGGCGTAGACCTTCTTTTTCTCGTGGCCCCAAAGGAAGAAGTCGCAAGGTGTTAAGTCACAAGATCTCGGTGGCCAATTGTGATCACCTCTTCGAGAGATAACACGGTCCGGAAACTTATCCCGTAAAAGATCAATGGTTTCGTTGCTTGTATGGCAGTAGCGCCGTCTTGTTGAAAGTAAACGTTGTCCAAATCAATACCATACAATTCCGGCCATAAAATATCATTAATCATCTGTCCATAGCGCAATCCATTCACCGTAACTGTTGCTCCAGCCTCATTTTCGAAAAAGTAAGGTCCAATGACCCCGCGGGACCATAAACCGCACCAAACAGTCACACGTTGAGCATAGAGAGGCTTTTCAACAATAACTCTTGGGTTTTCCGAGCCTCAGATGCGACAATTTTGCTTGTTGACGAAGCCATTGAGGTGGAAATGGGCCTCATCACTCAAGATGAGTTTTCGATGGAATTCCGGATCATTTTCATGCATTTCAAGGACCCAATCAACAAAGACTCGACGTTGTTGATGATCGGCCGGCTTGAGTTCTTGTGTTAACTGAACTTTATAAGCCTTAAGACTCAAATCTTTATGCAAAATACAGTGTAATGACGTTTGTGGAATGCCTAATTCCAAAGAACGACGAGGAATGGACAAACCTGGGTTTTCTTCAACACTTTCGGCTACAGCAGCAATATTCTCGGCTATTCTTGAGCGACATGCACGAGTTTTATTCTTCACATCACTAACTTGTCCCGACAGCTCGAATTTTTCTACCAATTTCTGTATTGCGGTCCGACAAGGTGCTTCACGACGACCCAAAAATGTTCGAGTTTTACGAACCGTCTCTGCCACATTTTCACCATTTTTATATTGAATTTTAATAATTTCAATTCGTTGTTGAATCGTGTATCGTTCCATTTTTGTTAGTGGCGTAGTTTCTACTTGTCAAATGTCAAAAAGCGACAGCTCCAAAAGTGACATCTACCGAAATAGCGGGCTAATTAAAATAACACCTCTTATTGGAAAACCCTTTATCCATCGGAGCTTAAATCATCATCATAGGATATAAAGTTCAGAAATTCCAGAATGATCTATAAAAATATACAAAAATAATTTTAGGTCCCCTTATCTCGGAAACCGTTAGGACCTATTCATAGCCTCTCCTCTCCACTTACGGGACACCCTGTATATATAGATTTCATCTAGGATATAATATTATTCATATGGACATTTAGTGCAATATGGTGATTATTTTTAAAGAAATGTTTTTATGTACATACTACATAGTGCCAGTCTGTATTAGTGATCCCAATTATACCTCACTGAAATGTTAATTTTAATTTATCAGATTTGAATAAATTGGAATTATTTGCGCCTCATAAGTACATACATACATAACTTAGCTAGTCAATAAATGGCAAAATACACATTTACATACATATATATGACAGAAATCAGTTCAATCGATGGAATGGCGCCAAATCTGATAACTGGGCGTTGTGTATTTGTATTCCTTTTTTGAGCACATGCTAATTTTGTGCGGTGCTGAATAAAGTTTTCCAAAGCAGAAAATTAATGTATGCGCCAATGCTATGAATTTAATTGCAAATACTTATGTGTAATATAGATGTGGTTTACATAGGAAGTAATATGTTATCAAATTTTGTATGACACAAATCAAGATCAATCAAAAATTAAGAGTGCATCCAATACGAAAGCTTTGTGCTGTCGATACGTATGTATGTAAAATCTGGCACATAAATAATTTAAATTTTTCGTATTTGCATTAAAGCTGTTAAATTAATTTAAACATGTCCATGGAACTTGGTACAGACATAACTATGTACATAGATCTTGATTTGGAATCTTTTTAAGTTGTACGGACGACAAAGAAAACTTCAGAATTATATTTTTTGTTGTTGTTGTTTGTTAAAATATTTGCTTTATGTTGTGTACACATTTTTGCGGAAGCTTAAAGCTACCTTGAAATTATTTAGACCACACCATTCCGTCATCACTTCAAAAACAAGACTTTTATAGGCTTCCACGGCTTCTAGAGAACTGTTAAAAGTTAATTTGTAGATTTTGTCTTTTATGAAAGGCAATCAAAAGAAGCCACAATATGCCACGTCCGAACTGTACATGTAGGTCGTATGAGTCATCAATTTCATTCTTGGTCTTTGGTCAGGAATTCAATAGCCTACGATGCATAGTATCATGAAGAATTGGTTTGATGAAGAAAAATTTGTCTATTTGGTAGTTTTTTCTATAAAGAAAAATAATATCCTGTTAGCTTTTAGGCATTGTAGGTGCAATTGATGTAAAAAAAGGATATTCGAGAATAAGATTTGTCCTACATCCTTGAAAAAATCCTTGATTGAACATGTGGCGATTTTCGTTTTTTTTTCTTTTCGTAGCTGGAAATTTTTTTGTAGGGATCTTCATGGATTCATGTTCCATAATTGTTTTAGCGAAGAGATCCCGAGCACTTGTTGTATGGGATGGGGTCTGAGTTGTTAAGTACAAGTCACTTAATCTCATATATGTTTTCAGTGTCGTGATTATGAATTGTGTTAGGGGAGAAATATCGAAAACACAATAGGGGTATTCACTCTTTAACGTATCAGTGTAACCGATGTAAATATACAACAAGAATTTACAACAAAGACTGAACACACTCTTTAGCCTTTAGCTTACTTCGAAATGTAATTATGGGAACAGGGTGATAAAATGGCAGACCGAAGGAGCTCTCCCCGGCCCCGGAAAAATTGAGAAAATCCTCAAAATTCCTAGGATTCATAGTTATCCTAGAAAGAAAAAATTGTGAAGATCCGGTTAAAAATAGCTGAGATAAAAACTAAAGTATCTCAACTATTTATGAAAAAACGTAAAATGTAAAAATTTACAATTTCCCTTTACGGAATAACGGTGGTTCGGAGGAATTTTTTTGTAAAGATGAAACAGTTTCGTAATCGAACACGTATGACTATGATTGAAAAAAAAATTAGAAAAATAACTCATATGTAGTAATGGCGTATATGGGACCCAGATGGGGAAAAACAGTGAACTTCGGGAGTAAAAGCTCAGTGTGGAAATATCTCGAATTGAAAATAAAAACCTTCTAATAGATAGAAAATTTTATTACCTTTAATTTAGATGCAAAATTTTTTCTCTAGGGGCATCCCTTATGATGCAGGGTCTGACAAAGTAAAAAAGTGGTTTTCAGTTAAAAGGTTATCAAGTTTTTGAGGGTGGAAAAAATATACTATGGAGTATACCGGATTGAAATTTAAAAAACGCCATTGATAGAACTCAGCGGGGGCTTTAAATAGACACCCCGGATATCATATTTGGGGTTTGAGGAGGGTGGGGGTAACAACCCCGCACCCCAAAATACCCCCACTCGAAACTTTTTTTCGATAAATTTAATCGCCTTGCCGAACTAAAGACGAATATCAAGTTCGTTTTTTGAACGGTCCCCTCCTCATCCCGCAAGAAAGGTTCAAATTTTGAAAACAATTAAAGCTAATTTCTGAACTTCAAATACTATTATTAAGTAATTTAGGGCGGAAAAAAAATCGATCGCACCAATTTGTTTTTCGGTGATGTTTTATTAAGTTTTCCAGAAAGTTTGATGCTTTTTGATGCGCCATTACTGATGTTTTGGGCTCACAAATTTCCAATACCTTTTTTTGTGGGGGAAAACCATGATTCGGGCAGATGTAAATTGAACACCCTGCTAAATCAACCGAGTACCACCTCGAAAAAATACGAGAGCACCAGTCGATAGTCCTCAAAAGGATCTTTCATTTGGCATACTGGAAATTTTCCTAGGACACTCCACTCCCCAGCTGCACCCGCTGACATTTGACGTTCAATCTCAGCAAGTAAGAACAACTATACAACCCGATTTACACTGCCAATTTGTGAATGTAAAAATACAAGACCCTTGTATTGCATTTTATATGCATAAGCCTTGTATGACTTTACTGCGTTGTAATCAAATACGTCTTTTACAACGATACACTGTTTGATACAACATTGAGTGAATACCCCTAATAATTACTTAAATCACAATACAAGAATTGTCTTAGGTCCTTAATATCATGATGATTAATGTCTAGTCTAGTCATTAGTGCAGGTGTGCACAGGGACAGTATTTTCTATAGGTAGGTAAGAAGATTACTATGATTTATTACCGGGAAAACTTTATACTTATTCAAGAAAGCTACTTTTTGGATTCTCTGGCACAACAGCATAAGCGAAAAAAATTTTCATTTGTTATTCCATCATATAACCCATTTGATTTTGGGTGGTAAATTTCAAGTCTTGGTTTTAACTCATTAACTCATCTGATATTATATGGGAATAGATCAATTTAATCCTTTTCAAGTTTCTACGGCAGGTAGAAGCTAAGCCCCATACTGAAGAGTATACAATTTTTGCCAATACGAAACGCTTAAGTTTTCTTCTTCTTTTCTTTCTTTTTTCAACCCACTGCGGGTTCACACAGGTTGGATTCATTTCGAATTAATCTTATTTTTTCAATATTTTTCTTGTTTTCTAAATTTTTCATTTTTCTTCCCATATTTTATTTGTTTTTTCCAGTCATTCAATTTTTAGTATTTGGATGAGTCAAAACCAAGACTTGAAACTTGCCACCTAAAATCAAATGAGTTATATGATAGAATAACAAATGACACTTTTTTTCGCTTTTGCTGTTGTGCCGGATAGTGCAAAAAATAGCCTTCTTGAGCAAATAAGTTGGTAAGTAAGTGGATGTAAAATTTATAGCTGCATTTTTAATTTCAGAGTTGCAGTTACACAGGTAGTTTTTGCAGTACCTGTGTAATTAATTAATTTTCAGTGATTTCGTATACGGAATTATCGTTTTACGTACATATGCATCCATCCCATATAAACCCAACCAATCAGCACTCAATTTTGAATGAATGCCTCTAAAAGAAATTGAGCCAAGAAGAATACCAGATGAGAATTATCTGAAAAAAAACCAATTATATGAAAAACATAACTGCATAAAATCTTTCGGATTGAGATACGAGGGCAGCGATATTATTTGTACTAGCCAACGACCATCGTTATGACTTCAAGTGCTGAAAATTTGGAATTTTTCCTATATGCCACCTATATAAATCTTAATCAACATTTAAATTCTCACATAGATCTTGTAATCTTGTAGTTCTTAAAGGAATATCTAGAGTGTTGTATCTACATTTGTTGCTTTATATAGTCCATACAGTATAAGTCCTATATGTAGAATCTACTACTTGAATATTAGTGCTACAAATGTGATTATATAAGGCTTTAATTCCCAGAGAATCGTAATATCGGAATATTATCCTATATCAATATAAGGGAATTTAAATATGGGAGTACAGCTCTTGGGAAATATGTTCATATATGAAGTCTCATATCAAAAATGAGATGCTAAAGTGGCATGTCACGGCATGTGCTTAAGGCTGCATAAATTTGCAAGCATTTTGTTCCCCCTTCATATTTTTCACAATTTTTATGATATTGATTTGAAACCTTCGGCAAAATATCAGAAACTGTTCAGTTCAAATGCTGTCGGGCTTTAATTTTTGAAAAGGTGTTGGTTTTTTTTTTTTTAAATAAAAAACATCAAAAACCGTATTATTTTTTTCTTCCCCCTAAATACTTTGTCATGTAGACACCAATTTTTATTATTTTTCATACATAGGTTCTCCAAAGATATTTGTAAATGCTACCGGAGCTGTTTTTCCAAATTTGTTAATATTTGTCATGTTACAAAAACTTTTATAACATTAAAATTTAAATCCCTGTAACTTGACTAAAATTTATTGCATACGTTTACTTTAATATGAGAATGAAGATTGAGATAATTTTATTCAGTAGCCCAAAAACCGGATAAATCCCGTGAGTAGTTTATTTTATAAAAAACAATCTGTAAACTTTTATCTTGATAAAAAGTGAATTCAATTCCCAAAAGCTTCTCGCTTAGACGACACGATCCAGTAGTCCAAGCAAATTCTCGGTTTTGTTTATATGTATGTAATTTTGAGTAGCACTTTGTAGGAATTATTGGTAAGTATTGGTAATGTGATTTAGAACGGAAGCTCACGTTACTACTACATAGTCAGAATTTTGGAAGCTCGGAACCGAAAGCTTTATTTTCTGGCATTCAGCCTTAACTTGAACTGAGACAACTTACAACTAGATAAGAAAATCTCCATATAAACCCGGATCACTTTTTGAAATCTGTTTAACTTTTTATTCAACCAAAGAAAGCTATCATTGCGAAGAATTTATGTGGCATAATACAGCAAGAGAGAGAGAGAGAGAGAATGTGTAGAGCTTTCTATTAGAGGGCCATTAGCTCATTTTAGTTGGACCGCGTTATTGTGAGGCTTTGCGCATCTAGGTATAAGTTGTCTCAGCTTGAATATGATAGACGATCTTTTAGTAGCAGTGCCTCTACATTTTCTGGAATTAGGCGTAACGAAATGACTTCGAGTTGGGTATAGGGATGGAAATTTTTCTAATTCATACAAAGTGGTCATCATCTCGAGCCATAGTGTTTGTTTCCGAATGGTTTCTCAAATATGTATAGGATAATTTGTTCTTAAATAAGTTATTAAATAGCGACAAATTTAATTTCTATTTAAGTGAAGTAAACCAATGTAGGAAAAGCAATAACAACGGCATAACATTACATTTCTATATTAGGGAATATATAAAGTTTTATATAAGCTCTGAGCATCAATATGAGATTAAGATATTAGTAAATTAAAGGAATTATTATTCCTATATCTGTTGGCATGATATAGGATTCTTTATCGCTATAAGATTCTAGTACAATTCCCTGGAAATTCGGTGAGACAACAATCTAGCTTCTTATGACACCTTAAGTTCGAAAGATTTATTCCCTAGTACAGCTCCGACATTTATTTAGGACAAAAATTGTTCGTTGGATACTAAGATATATTTTATTGAACATTTATGGAATATGGACAAATAGTTTCTCGGTACATCATTACATATTATAAGCAGTAACGCACCCAGGATTTGGCTTTCGGGGACCATAGATGTCCCAAGTCCTAACAAGTCAGAAAAATAGGGCTTTACAATCGCGTCCTGCACCCATCTGAGCACCAGCTTTAAAGTCTAGTCCTGCACCCATCTGAGCACTTATGGGCTGCTATTGTAGATTAAAAGGTTTTATTTTATTTTATAGGACTTTGTAATAATATACAGACCACATTTTATACGTAATTTGTAAATTATGTTCAGAAAACTGACATTCTGGAGGAGAACCGGTCCCGTTCGTCCTCCCTCTCGGTGCGCCCCTGATTATAAGGGTTATCCTTAAGTATTGTAATCTGGCCGAGCGGATACCAGTATATTACACAAGAGACCGAACCAGTGGTCTCGACGTCCCAGTTGTGTGCCAGCGAAGACGAAACAATCTCCTAATGAGAAACAAGAAAAGCACTTTACTTTTGCTACATTTTTTCGTAGTTCTGGCGACTAGAAAGTTGCACCCTTTTTTAGGGAGCTCCTCAAACCCGCTGGGAAGATATCTTCCTCATGTTCAATAGTACCCTGTTGATTCTTCTCGAAATAACTTTCATCAACTGTGTTCTGTCAAGTTTAACAGGAATTCGGGTGGAAGCAATTTTAGTTGGAGGATAAGGTCTTCAAGATAATGTCCCAACAGCGGTCAATTTCCTATGTCTAGGCCTCCTCTGAAGGGATTTCTCGGAGGTTCTGAGCAAAATTCCCCGTTCTCTTAGTTCAGATTTTATTCTTTTGATTGATATTATTTAATCGATTTTACAAGTTATTGTTGGACGCCACTTGATGTACAACTTCCTTTTTTTTTTTTGCAAAATAATTACTCCTTTTAGTTTGTTTTTAATACCCTTTTATTCACTTTCGCTTGAAGGCTTTCACTTCATACAATATTATTTCTGAATTTACAATAACATATATTCATAAGAAAACTTTTGTTTAAACTTTTCGTTACACTATGATTGCACTGGTAAACACTGGAGGCCTGACCTTGGGTAGGGGGACTCTCCAGGTTGAACTCAAGAAAACTTTTCTGCTTCGGCTTTGTCTCAACATCCTACTTATTCAAAATCGAACCAATTCCAATTGGTCGATTATGTATTTCCCTATATGGTGGGAATCGTCGAATAGGCAATTCCATATGCATGCATATGTTCCGATTTTTGTCCAAACGGAAACGCTCAAATGACAAAAATCGAATAAACAATTGAAAATCACAATTCTGATTTTTGTTTAAACGGAAACGCTCAAATAACAAAACTCAGAAAAATAATTGAAAACTGGCTTTTCGTCTTGAACGGAAACGCTCGAATTTCAAAAATCGGTGAACAATTGGGGATATCACAAAAACAATTGAGAATGGCAAAAACAATCAAAGATAATTTTCAGGGTCACCAGTAGCATATGGGAAATGATAAACAAATTTGAAATCACATAAGAGCACTAGCCCGATGGTCAGTACCTAATCAGTAAGGATCGTATATCATGTTTTCGTTATGTTGAACGTTAGCTCCTTTGCGGTGACGTGTTTATTTTATTGTCTAACGGGTGCCCCAAGGAATGTGACATATAACACCTGTTTCTGAGTGTGTTAATGGGTTAAGGTTTTATATGTATGAAATGAGCTTATCATAATATCATGAATTGTATGTTAGATTTAATTTTATGTTTTTGTGATATGTGGAACTGATACATAGATAATGCCTCTAGACAATTGAATAATGCATTTAGGCGATTGGGATATGAGTTATGAATCTGAAGAAGTGATGTGGAATATCACGCAAGCACACTTCATAACAAAAAAAAATCTTTTATTGAACTTAGAATTCATCAAGATGGTTCCTCTACAAGCTATATTCTATCTTGACGTACCAATCTTTAAACGTATAACTTTTTCCGAGTGGCGCTACCTTAGACCTAATTTCTTACTACCACATAGCGCCATATGTCTTTAGTTTTACATTACTTTTCACAAATTTATTTATTAATTTTTCACTTCTTGTTACATTTTGGAGCTTAGTTCTATCTAATTTCAAGTTTATATTTGTTACTAAAAATTCATTTTAAGTGTTTTTCATGTGTTACTAGTTACTTAATTAATTCTATTGGCATTTGGATTTAACGTTCAAATTTTGAGTTGACATTTTGTTACAAAAGTTCATATTGAGCGTTTATTTTTTTGCTTTTCTTTGACAATTCTTGTCTAAGTACTAGTTGATATTTGTCTTGAATTTTTAATTTTGACAAACTTTTCCACTACATGTTCAAGTGATTTATTAATTCTTGACTTTTTTTTTCGATGTTTGCCGAAAATTTGAAAATTCGATATACGTCGAATTGATTTATTAATTTTGACCTTTTTTTATATTGGTCGAGTTTGTTTTAGAATTCAATGAGTGCCACTTATTTATTGGTTATTCTTCTTTTTATATTCCTCCATTTGATTTATTTAAAATAAAAAGTCAATGAATGTCGAAGTCACAATTGGTGTGCATTTTCTATTTTTGCCCATTGAATAAATAACTAATAAGGAAGCGGGGTATCGTGCGAATACAGTGTACGTGTTTAAGCATTTCAATGACAGTGTGACCTATGGTCCTGGGGGAGAAATGACAAGAGGGCCTAGTGGCTATTTTGTGTCAGTTCAATATTCTGACATTTCATATTATTTGAAAATAAGTTTCGGATTTCAATTCGCGATATTGGGAAAAATAATTAATTAAACAGGATTTTTACTTAATAGTAGTGTGAAATAAGTATAAAGTATTCTTTTGTCAATGATATTTTATGTAATAGAGACTCCGGAGACCTAAATTAACATAATGAAGTGCGCTGTGCTGTGCTGCAGGAACGAACAAGTTATTGTCGTGGGAAAGCATTCTTCAAGTAAGATTAATAGCTTTACTTATTAATTATATTGTTTTAAACAAAATAAAAGTGCAATATCTATAAAAATAAAGAGCCATGGAAAAAAATTTAACATTTTACCAATGCCGGTTTGTTTGTTTACAATTGAATTGTCATTGGTGGCTAAATTATGCCAGTCGTACATAGGCAACGCCAAGAAATATTATCTGAAAATAGGAGGGAGCTAAAAAATTTTTTATTTTACATAGCAATTTGGATTATAAAAAATGCTCCCCTTCAGAAAGTCAGGATTTCATTACTGCCATGACGAAACGAATACAAACACGGCACACTAATACATTTCACCGAGTGGCTTAGGTTTTCACCCGATATGCCGTTTTCTTATTAGTTCAATGTTTTTGCCTAACTTTTGGTATATTTTATTTTAAAGCTCAAGTAGCATCAAAATTCTCTTGTTTTATTTTCTTTTTTTTTTAATTTTGATGGCTGTCAAACTTCTGATCATTTTCAAGTACAGTAAATGTTAGAATTGGCTGCTGACTTGCTATTTTCTATATTTGTAAATTTGATTTATTATAAAATTCAGCAAGTGTTAAGTAGCCCATACATGGTTCAATTAGTTGATCAACTTTCCTACAATTTAAAGTTGATGCAATAAATTGAGACGTGTAGACGATGGTTGAGTAAGTCGAACTACAAATTGTTACATTGATGGTCTCGCACAAAAACTCTTGTTTGACGTCAACTTATCACTGTATATGCGCGATGATTGAACAACTGATAATTACAATTCCTCCCAGAATAATACACAAAATTTGTTCTCTGATCCATCTTAACTCACTCTTTAGAAAAAGCAGTAAGAATTTTTAAGTTGATACCAATTTGATACGTGTATGCGCTGGTTGATAGATTGATCAACTAATCGATCAATTTGGGGTTGGTCAACTAATTGAAGCGTGTATAGGCCGCTTTAGACTTATTATTTTTTGCTTCCCTCTTTTATATCTGTCAAGTTGGTATTTGTAAACTTGCGGACTCAATTATACTGATGTACTTGGGTTGACATTGGGTCGAGTTCTTTGGTCTGTTCACGTACTTCTCGGGTGATTTCATTCTTGGGCTTTTTTGTGTGGAAATGTGCAAGATGGGAAGCTGTCAAATTACATGAACAACTTTGGGTGCTCTTGGACAGAAAGCGAAAATGACAACTACAAACTATCAACCTAACAAATTTAATTTGAAAATAAAATCATTTTACTTACTATTTTGTAGATTTTGATACGACCTGAGCGAACAGTGTAAATCAATTTCAAATTCTGTCGCCTTTTCCATTTTTCCCTTGACAATTTAAGCTTTTGACAATTCTCGATTTCAAATTTTAATTTGTTTAACAGTTGTTACACAATTACCCCGAGTTTTTCCTTGGGTGGATTTGGACTAAAAATTTATTGAGGGAGAAGTGTGACGTCTGCAAATTTTCCCACATTTTCTGAGTACAGAGTTTGGGTGCGTTTGGATGAAAATGTTATAATGAATTAATCCAAATTTGAGTACGTGAACAGACCTCTTATCTTGGTTTGGGGTCGGGCGTATGACATGTCT
Organism: Dioctria rufipes; assembly: GCA_963924295.1. NCBI lineage: Eukaryota > Metazoa > Arthropoda > Insecta > Diptera > Asilidae > Dioctria > Dioctria rufipes. The sequence goes on from OZ002740.1 coordinate 303,642,910, forward strand.
GACCGATTAGAACTGTCGTTCTTCATTTGGTAAGAATGGTGCCTCTAATTTATAATTCGAAAAAGCGTAAGGTAAAACTCGCGTCATATATTCGTCAAACGTTAGTGATGACTGAAACACTAATCGCTTGAATTTGCTCATAACTCTTCCAACCAAGTCATACAACTTGCTACCATAGCAAAAAAGGAACAACGAAAGCAAACAAAAAGGGGAGCTCTTATAACAGCTCAAGCTGAAACTGTTGAAATTCGGGAAGTTTTTGACATGCAAGATATCCCTTTTAATTTTGCCGGTGCAAATATCCCTTAATAGAACAACTGGGGCTACAAAACTAGAAGCAAATCAATCTCTTCGTGCAATTCTATTTTGATATCCAAATTCATCGTTGAACTTCACCAGAAGGTATTCATTTCCAAGTATGTCCTCAAAAGCTTCTGAATACTTATCGTTAACCATTGATAGTCGCCCAAAGGATTATGGGGAAGCAACTTTCAACTTTTGGATTATACAAAGTATTCAAGACTACGATTACCTTGATACATAGGCAAAATTTCAGGAAGAGCGAGGTAAGTCTTTCAAATTTGGTATGGCGTGGTATGGCGATTATGGGTCCACTGTTATTCAGTTTATTCATTTTAATGACGAAAACAGTTCGCAATGTAGAAATACATCTCTATGCAGATGATGTTCAGCTCCATCTAAGCCGGCATATAGGTCTTCTCGAGGACTGCTTATCACGTATTAATTTAAGAGATTTGAATAGAATATATACCTGGTCCGTTGACAATGGTCTACAACTTAATCCCGTAAAGTTTCTGGCGATTAGTTTTTACAATAATGCTTTCAATGTATCCGACGTCCCTCCAGTGGTCCTGAACTGTTCTCCACTACTCATTCTGAATAAAGTCACCAATTTTGCGATTGAATTCAGTATGAAGTGCTGTGACTATGTTAAGGCGAGACTGGGAGAAATTTAAGCTGGGTTGCGCAGACTTTGGCCTTCGGTCGATATATTGCCTTGTAACACTCGTCTGATCCTACACACAGAGAAATAGTGTAGTAACATCAATTGCTGCTGTGTAATAAATTTTACAAAAGCATGAAAATATGAAAAAGTTCGGACGCTTATTACATTTTTAATAAAATTCCCTATTTTGTAATAAATTTTACTAAATATGTAATAGAAATTATCGGTGGTATATTTTACTATTTGTAACAAGTTTTTCAATTACAGACACTAAAACAGATTTTATTGTTGTGCTAATAAAATCCATTACACGAAATTACTCGGTTACAAATCTTACTATGCTGCAATAAATTGTATTAGAGCTGTGCAGTTCTTTCTATTATGAAACAATGAAATCAATTAAAACACAGTAATTTTTACTAATGTTTCAATCAAAAGCTCTTCAGACTTACTATTTGTCTATTTGATGTATGCGACATTGTTGGATTAGTTGATCAGGAGCGATTTTATGAAAGCAAGTCGGATGTGGTTTTGGTGATTTTGTTATAAAAAAAAAAAAGTTTAGTATAGTGGTTTAGACTTTATAGACATTGTAATAATAATAAATAATAGTGAAAACGAAGTGTAGTGAAAGTCTCCCTAGTTTTGTTTGGTTTTTGTACTCTTATTGTGTACTAGAAATAGATTTACCTTCTAAGTTGGGCTTAGAGGATGAACATTTTTAGTAGTGTTGGGTGTTGGTATCTTAAAAGTTTCTTCAGAATTAACGTTATTAAATTATCGTGGCCTGAGTATTTCTTTGCCCCATATGCAAAAATGAGATTTTGTGAAAAATGCAGTCAAAGTTAAGAACTCGTATGGAAGCATACGACATGGGATAAACGTAACATTATTTATCTCAACACATATTTAAGTTAGAAAAGATCAGATTATAGCATTTAATTCGACTTCAGTAATAATCTCACGAACTGTAAGTACACAACTCAAAATAGCAAATTTGGCCGATGGGGCAAATCAATATTCGTGCGACGATATATGTAAGTGGACGTAACGCGAACTGAGTTCGAGTGCGTTTCGTATACTAAATTTTTGTGCTCCTCATGCTGCATAAAATTTAATTAAATTTACTCTGGTAGATTTGATACCAAGGATTCCATTAGAAGTTAACGTATTACTTGTTCACATCAACTATTACAGGCGGATGGACAAAATCAATGATCATTCATTCGTAATTGATTTTTTCAAAAATCAAGTTATACAAGAATATTTTATCTTCGGCTACATAATATTGATATGGTTTTTTGTACTCTATGTGATAAAATTTGTAGACAGATATTTTGGTGTATCTTATTTTATTTTATTTATTATTTTCATTACAGCCAAGCAATATATTTTATTTTTCCGTAATAGATTTTATTGCCAGACTGCAATGGAAGTTTTTAGACTGTAATAGAAAAATTTATTACAGTGTAACACTTTATATAGTAATATCTATTACAATGTAACAGTCTGAAAATCAATTGCAATTTTAATCGATTTAATTACATTTTTTGTAAAATCTATTGCATATTTTTCTGTGTGTAGTGAAAATGTTGATTCTGCATCATTTTTTCTTTCGATGCGTTGTTTTCCCCAAAGTAGATAGTATATGCGCACGTAAAATGGAGGTAGCATTCAATGACTGTATTCGATTTATTTTTAGATTGCGAAGATTTGATCATGTTTCCCAATGTCAGCTTCGATTACTTGGGTGTTCTTTGCAATCTTTTTTAAAGCGTCGTCGGGCCCTTTATCTACTGTTCGGCATACTGCGGTCCAATAAGCCTTATTATTTCAGTGAACTTTTCCAGACTACTTCATCTCAGCGGTACAAAAACCTGCTAATGCCTCGTTTCTATAGATCGGTTATGGATGGTTCTTCCCGCGTCTTGTCTGTCAGATTATGGAATAGTTTACCCGTTACTGTGTATACGAACCGCAAACACCGTCATATAAAATAATTTCTTTATATGATAATAGTTCCTATTTTCTTCTATGCTAAGGAGCAGTTATTTAAACTAAATAAACTAAATTTAAAATAAATTTAAACTGAATTATAAAATGCTGCCTTGAAACAATAACTTTTTTCTCTCTTTGTTTTTTTTTTTTATTAACTATCAATTTAACGTAGATTATCTTCCTTTGTTAGTTCTCTTATATCACAAATATATCTAGCACCGACTTACTTATTCGTACATCAAAAGATTGTAAATCTTGTGTACATCTATAAGCAATAAATTATTGTTATTTAGTCGTTTTGTTACAATATTATCATATGTTGATAAAAAAAATCCGAAAAGTAACAAGAAGAATGGTAACAACTAGCATCGAGAATCAACGTAAATGTTTGGAAGCTGAACTTATAAAACTAGTTGAGGAGTTGTACTGCAGTGATGATATTAATAGGTTAATGCCTGGAAAGAGAGACTTGGTGCCAGTGAAGTTAAAGTTCTTTTTTCTAACGCGGGATGTTTCCTCCATGGTGGTCCATAGAGCGGGTGATGATAGTACTCACCTATCAAACAAAATATTGTATGTCAGAGGAGGGGGCCATACCAACCATTTCGGAGTTACAAGGTGATTAAGAAAATATGCTACGTTTTCACAAAACACCCTGTATCTGAAAAAGTATAGTTTATTGGGCCCTTTTTTCTCTCCACAGAACAACAATGTAAGTACCTCAAGGTCATCTAAGATAATTATCAAGACACTGATGATGTAACATTTCTGGAGTTTTCAGAAACCATTCATTTATTGTATGGACGTTTTTAAAGAATATCACAGCAGTAATGACCAGACTACCAGATTACGTTTTCCATTTAAATAAAATATGTGTAGAATACATTCCATGATGCTGTGAATTTTCCTGAGCTTTGGCTTTCCGAAGATATTCTATATAGGTATGTTGTTTCATAGCATACTCAATTATTACACTCCGAGAACAACGGCATGAGCTGCAAACCAGCTAACCTAAATTCCTGTAAATTCCTGAAATTCCTACACCACATCCTATGTATGTTCCTAGATTTACAGTAAAATATGACTCCAACCGCTCATTTGAATGAATCTGTCTTTTCATTGCGGAAAATTCCTTCATTTTAATTTTAACCTGCATTTCTTTGTAGTCAGTACATTTTTAGTAAAATGCTAACCCAGAAATGCATCCAAACTCTTCATGTTTTCATTTGTTTTACATTAATTGGATTATTAGATCTGAAATATTTAGGAATTCTTACTGTACTTTAACTAGAATATTTATAATGTGCAGCAGTTTATAAAGAACAGTCATACACAGCGGAAGGGCAGAAGCCTTAAGCCCAAAATAGACGAATTTCCTGAGATTTTTGTAGGTTCCGACATTCATGCAATTTTAGTCAGTGAATTGTGGTTTCACTCGGCAATTCCATCTTCTTTGGTCTCCTTCTCCGGATATAGTTCTTATCGTAACGATAGAGATTTGAGGATGGGAGATGGCGTTGTTATATAATGTTAGCGAGGAACTAAAGTCGAGAGTAATTTATAGGAAGTTTATTTGTGGTAAAGTGAGCAATTTAAATGATATGTGTATTTTGGCAGCTGTATACTGTCCAAAACAGCTAAATCCGCGTCAGAGTTTGAAAAAATCATTTCGCACCTCACAAGCACTTACGCAAATGTGATCATAAGTGGTGACTTCAATGTCAATCTCCTTTTAACTAATCCGCGGGCGGTGACTTTCAAGAACTTGACGCAATTATTACTTCTGAATACTGTTTATTGTTTGCCAACTTACTTTAATACTTCTAACCGTTCTTTACTTGACTGGTCCCTTGTTTCGGATAGTAAATAGGTTCTTTTGCATCAACAGATTACCCCTTCATAGATTCTTGACTCGATTAATGAAAAATTATGCTCCTTTAATTCAATCATCATCGATTTACTCCACAAATATGTACCGGTGCGCATTCGTACTACTAAACTGAGATGATAATCACAGATGCTATAAAACTATGCGATATAAAGTGAACTCTGGGATTCGACCTGCTAATCGTGATTACTTCCGTTCAAAGTTTAATATGGACCTCCCACCCAAAAAACTCTGGAATAATTTGAACAAGACTGCTGTTTTTGGGAAAGAATATGCAGGTTGCGATGTAAATCCAGATGTAGTAAACACACATTTCACTTCATCGCAGTCATCTAATGCTCATATTTCATCAGTCTATGATACACCTGTCTATGATACACCTGGTCTGAAAACTGACAGGGTCAGATGGCTTCAGATTTAACTGTGTTGGTGCTGACGAAATTATAAAGGATTTTGTTTTTTTTATTAACTCGCATGCTATCGGATCGGATGAAATTCGCCCAAATTCATTAAACATATTCTGCCCTCTATTCTTTCTGCGCTCTTAGATCTATTCCGGATTTGTATCACTACATCCGAGTAGCTAAAAAAATTTCCCCTGCCGATTTAATTAAATTCAGGCCAATTAGTCCATTATGCATCCTCTGCGAAGTTCTTGAAAAAATCTTGTCCCTTCAAATACTCTAATCGAATATGTTCTGAGTAATAATTTCTTAACCAGCTGTCAAACTGTTCTCCTATAACAAAAGTATCGACTGATATTCGCAAGGCTTTAGACGATAATAAATTGTGCCTGTTGGCCTTGATGAACTTTTCTAAGGCTTTTGATAGTGTTAGCCATGCTAAATTGCTGTCTAAGTTGTCAGATAAGTTTAATTTTTCTTCGTCTGCCGTTAGCTTAATATATTCTTTCCTGTCGGATAGATCCCAAAATGTAAAGGTCGGCGGCTCTGTATATATCGCGGTGTCGCTAACATGTAGTGGTGTCCCCCAGGGATCCATTCTTGGTCCAGTATTGTTCTATACTTACATTAATGACCTCCCTGATGTTACTGAGGATTGCAGTATTCACTTGTATGCGGATGATATTCAGCTATATTTGGCAAGTGCAATAGGCCTCATGGACGATTCTGCATATCCCATCAATTCCGATTTAGTTAGGGTTTCAACTAAGCCTTTGGAGAATCATTTGAAAAAACAATGACTAATAGAATCAGCTTAACAGACGCTCGCTGCATGGACACGTTTAATATATAAACGGTCAACAATACATGCATTTCATCGATGTTAGTATTAGTATGTTACACTAAACATAGACCAAACATGTCATGCAATGCGACATAGAACAAATAGATAAAAAACTAAATTAAATATAACTGAAAAGATTAAATATTATATAGACGTTTTTTTAAAACATGCTTAGAAACGTCAACAACAAAATGCTCAGTCATATTATTAACAGTAATACACATGCGATTAATAGGTTCATACTATACATTCTAAAGTTAGACCTTGAGGAGTGAATACGCGAGAGAGGTAGCCTTCTCAAATTGTGCCTACAATCACGGAAAGCGATTTTGTTAAGTAACGACGGAGAATCAATATTCGTGTTTAAGAGTTGATGCACAAATGTTACATCGGCAATCATGCGACGTTTTTCAAGCCAATACATATTTAATAGCTTCAGGCGATCCTCATAGGGTGGAAGTATTAAAGAACTATTCCAGGGTAGATGCCTGAGAGCAAATCGTAGGAAGTTCCGCTGAACAGGCTCGATACAGTCAATATGTGTACCGTAAAATGGAGATCAGACCTGGCTAGTATACTCAAGAAGTGATCTCACCAAGCAAGTGTACAAACGCAATGATATGGTAGGACCAACGTTTTATAAAGTCCAGCATAGAACTACTCTTTGATACCATATAGCTTATATGGGAGATAAAATTCAATCTGTGATCACATTTGACACCCAAGTCACAGACAGAACCCAAACAACGAATCGTGGAATCCGAGAAAAAGGTGATCATAACTGATTGGTTTCTGATTCCTATGGAAAGTCATAACATCACATTTATCGATATTGAGTACCAAATTATTGCTCTTGCACCAATTGTAAAATTTTTGAAGCTCATCCTGAACCTGTTCACAATCGCTAACAGATTTAATCCGATCGAAAAGCTTAACATTGTCAGCATAAATCACGACCTTACAGCATCTTACAACAGAAACAATGTCGTCAGTAGACAGAGTAAAGAATAACGGGCCCAAGTGACTCCCTGGAGGTACGCCAGACGAAGCCTTCAATACTCTAGATATGGAATGGCGGAATAAGATAATGAGACTGCTATCTAAATAAGACTCTGTCCATTTTAGAAAAATTGGGGGAAACCAATACTTTTCCATTTTAAACAGTATCACCGAGTGAAATAACTTGTCGAACGCCTTACTAGAGTCTGTATAAACACAATCTCTCTGATAGCCTTTTGCAAACCCGAAAATAGTATCTGAGACAAATTCCAACAAATTAGCGGTTTTAAACCTGCTCGAAATAAACCCATGAAGAGAGTAAATTCTTACAGGAGCTTGATAGTTGCGAATAAATCATAGATTCAAATAATTTGGCCATGCAAGATAATTTTGCAATAGGTCTAAGTTAGAAATCTCATTTTTGCTACCTTTTTTGTGGATAGGTATGATAAAGGAATTTTTCCATAGCTGCGGGAAACAACAAAAAGGCAGAAGGGATCCCATTAGGACCAATTGTGAAGTCATTTCCAAGCCTATAAATATGATCGAGTATATCCTCTTCTGAAATTGAAGGGATAGTGAATGAAACGGTATGAGAGTCAATCATATGACTAAAGCTGCTATTTTGAGGTTGAAAATTTGACGAGGCAAAGGCATTGTCAAAAAAAGAGGCAAACATGTCGCAAATTTCGGACGAATTATCACTGTCCGTTTTTGTTTTCCATATTAGTAAACTTAAAAAAGCTGTGTGGGACACTAAATAATTTTGTACGCATACTTTGAATATACTCGTTATAGAGTGAAGAGGAAAGTTCTTTGAACTCATTATAGGATGTGAGGAAATTGTTGTGAGCTATATTGTCCTTGTCCCTCATATAACTTTTCCACAGTTTATTTTTTCTATTTTTAAAACGTTTCAGTTCTTTATTGAAGCATGGTGGCGATATTTTAGAGAACCGCTGACTCTCACGAGGAACATGTGAAGAGAATAAATCAAATAGAATTATGTAAAACTTAGAAACGTTTTCATTAACAATATTGCAAGACAGAAATGTATTGAAATAAAAAGAGGTAAGTCTACCGAAAGTCAGCCTAAAATTGAAAAATATTGCGTTTCGTCAGTCACAATATGTTAGGTTTTCAGTTACATAGCAATATATGATTAGTAGAGGGGGTGGTATTTGTCAAGAGTAGACATTATAACTAGGCTAAGTTCAACTTTGGAGTTCCCCGCGTCAGTAGAAAACACCAGGTCTAGCTGCCTACCCATGTCGTTCTTAACATTACTGATTTGGCTGAGACCAAATGATGAAATAGTGTCAAGGAAACCTGATTCCCTTGCTGTCAAGTTATTAAATGGAACATAGTCAGCGTCAACTTCATTTAGTACCCATTTAATACATAATTCGTCAAGAGGATACATCTTACCATGGATAAAATTAGATGTTGAAATGAGTAGGTCGTAAATATTCTGATCTTTGGTACTTAATTCTGAGAAATCCGAATCGATGGCGATGTATATGTAGAGGATCTGTCGATGCTAGTGATCTTCCTCATGTTTTTTTAGATTCAAAAATCTTGAGATATACTGATTCGATGAGGAACCTGGGAGTTCATTTCAATGGCTCGATGACGTGTTGTAACCATATCAATAGTGTCGTTCGTCGTATTTATACTGGTCTCCGCAAACTCTGGCTATCGGCTAGTGTCCTCTTAAGGTCATTACGTTTGTAGCTTGTCAAAACACTACTCATACCTTATGTTACCAGTGGCAGCGTGATCTTTCCACATCTAGATGCAGTCTGTCGAAGAAAAATAAATGTTGCTTTCAACGATTGCACGCGACTTGCTTTCGGGCTCCAATGCTTTGACCATGTTTCATCACATCGGCACTCTCTACTTGGCTGCTCTTTGAATCTTCATTTGGTTCGCGAGGTTTTAATATTCCTCCATAAAGATATTTACTCAAAGAATCCCACCTACTTGTACAGTGAGCTTGTATTCATGCAATCTTCTAGAAATATGGACATTCTGATACCTCAACACAGACATTCTATTCTGGAGAGCAACTTTTTCGTTCGAACAGTTCGTGTGTGGAACTCACTTCCTGCTGATTACCAAGGAACGCGCTCGATAGGTGTCTTTTGCAAGCTTATTATCCAATATATCCCTTCCGACAATCTATCTTCATAAACCCCATATACTTTATATGTAACTTTTCCCTCGATCTTGACTCTACAACAATTCTTTTTACAATTTTCTGCTAATTTATAATGTAATTCACTTTATTTTACTTTTTATACCCTAGATGAAATCTACTATAGGGTATACTAAGTTTGTCATTCCATTTTTAACACCCAGAAATAATGATGGTGGGCCTAAATAATATTGAGAGTTATTTGATTTTTGCATGGCCGTCCGTCCGTCCGTCCGTCTGTGCGCACGATTAATCGAGAACGCATTCCCTTACAAAGTTGAAATTTTGTACACGGACTTTAAAAAAGAAAATTAAGTTTGAAAATTAGACAAATCGGGCAACTCCTTCGTGGTGTTTGGATACTACCTAAGAACGCGTGGACATAAAGAGCTGAAATATGGTACATGGGGTTTATATTGTAATAAAAAATAAAAATTCAAAAATGGATTAAATCGGGTAACTCCTTCTTGGTGTTGCCATATAAAAATTTAGGTTTTTTACATATACTCTGAAAAAGATCAGTTCTACATATTTTTATTGTACTAAAAACTTCTTCAGAATACGAAATTCTATAAAATTGGTTATAATCATTTTTTTTCTGTCCGACGAACCGTTCTAGAAATATATACGAAAAACCACTTCAAAAATCAAACTTGAATAGGTCGGTGACGATACGAACCTTTAAACGACATTCATCTAGGGTAACATAAGAATTGGTCTTATACCAATTCTAGCTTTTTTACTTGTTTATCATTAACTTTAATTTTGCATTAGCTATCAAATGTTTCGTTTTTGTTTATTTTCTATTCTAATTATATACTTATTAGTATTTGTATTAGTATTAGTCTTTCTCCGCAATATTGTTCGCTACTATTTCCTAAGATTAATAAATTGAAATGAAATTGAAATATGAGAAAGTGTAGTTAAGTGGAGATAAGGCAGGGCTTTACAACCTTCATTTATATTTTGATCAATAATTTTTCCTGGCATTCTTTCAAAACCCTCATAGAATATATTGTCAAAACTTAATAATGTTAGCACCCTTCCATTTAATCAAATTTTATTAAAAAACACTAACTGTTCCTTTCACGCAGCTGGATTTTTTCTTTTTTTTTAATTCCAAAAAGATGGAGTATATTTAATACATATTTTTAGAGTTATATTTTACCTTAATTCGAATAACAAGTTTCTGCCGAAAATAAGACTTTTAAGTGCTTTCTTCGTTTTTCGGCGACTGGGAGCACCGGTAGAATTAAGGTAAAAAATTTGTGAATTTCTTACTGGATGTGCATTTTGTCTTAATTTTTTTAAAGATCATTTAACATTATTTATAAAAATTGATGTTTATTTTGTTTTTAGAGATCTTTAATAAATCTATTCCACTTTGATCTAATTAGTTTATCTTTCAGGCTAAATTTAAGACGTGTTAGATTAAGTGTGTTAATAAATGTATTCGTGTGTGAAGTTGGGTTTCTCTCCTTTGACGAATCTGAAATTTGTCCTCTCTTGGATTCCTATACCTTAGTTGCAACGTTGTTTTCCTAATCGTTGATTTTCGCTGGTTTAATTATCTCATGTACCTCTTGAGTATGTTTGAAGTTATGACACTTCTAATTAAGATAAGAGTTATCCTGAATGAACTCTGTCAAGGAGATGAGTCAAATGGCGTCGGGTTCCCATGTTAAAGTTCTAGTGAAGTGTTCAAATTATATAATCACTGAAAGTGGCATGAAGTGGTAACTTTGTCGCGAATCTTAAATGTCAACAGGTCGGATTAATATTTTTATAAAAGGTGGAATTATCACGGTTTATGGATCTCAAGGAGAAGGAGTTAGAATACAAGAGCCAAAAGGTAAAGTACACAACATAAGAATGTATCTAAGAAGAATTAGGGAAATGACTGTAAAAAAAACCTCAAGGAATTTCTCTTTGTATAAAAATTAATTAAAGAAAAAAGAACCAAAAGATAAACCATGGACTTAGTGGGTAATATAGCTAGGTTTGTTATAGTTCAAAACAGAGAAGAGAACCAATTGATAAGAAAAAAATAAAGCAAATGAAAGAACCAGAGGAAACCATTTGAATTAAAACCATTGACGTTATTAAGCTGAGGCTATAGTCATCCTTGAAATTTTTAATTTCAAATTTTATTGTTGTCAATCCACCTGAAGAATAGTTCGAACGATATCTCTTTAGTTTTACTAATCTAAAATTTCGAACCTCAGAGTTACAAGCTCCTATGATTTCTTTTACTTTAGAGTTGGAATTCTCCAATTGTTGAGTGAGCTACTGAGGCCAGATCAGGTGAACCACTATGGTCAGCTATCGATCTCAGTTCCAGCAATCTTTTCGCATAGCTATCTCCTAAGAGTCGCCTATAATATCTTCTTAATAGTGATATTTAAAATGGTGCAACTTGTGTGGCACTACTAATACTACCCACGAATAAGGCAGAAAATGGTGGTCCACTTCAACGAAGTCATTTTATTCTAACATGTTATAAAAAGGGGGCATCTGGATCTGGTATAGGGCAGACCGGGGCTAGTAGACCCATTTTTCATAATTAATTTTATAAGAATGTTACTGTAAAGTTTTTGGGCATGATAAATACGTTTTCGTTTTGATTACTTCAATGGGTTTCTTCATAGTTCCTTTCATTTTATTCCCTATAAGGTTATCAAGTATTATTTGAAATTTTCAAAAAAGCTTCCCCGTGAGTCCATTTACCCCGTGCCTGGAGTTGATTGACTCAGTGGACGGGGTTATTTGACTATATCTATTTAATAAAGTAATAATCATGCAGAAAAATAAACTTTTGAAAAATATAATCATTTATTACGAATTAATGAAAATTCACCATTTTTAAATATTCAATATGTGGTGATGGTGCAGAGATCCTAAACACATACTAGGTTTCGGATAAGAAAACATATGATAATAGGGTCTCTATGGTGCACGATTATCCATTTCGGCGTTAATGTCGAGTTTTGAGTTGAGATGGGGTTGCAATTGAACCAGACCCATTTGCAAATAACAAAATTAAATTGGATTAATTAGCCCGTTTGAGGTTAAATTTATGAATGATAAAATTTTGATGATATGGGGGATCTCAATGGATCTCAAGAAGTTAGATTTTTTACAGATATTAAGTGTTGTGTGTTGTCACCACCTATGAGTTCTAATAATTTCCGAGTATTTTCATGTACCTGTCAGAGCTGGGCCAGTACCAAAGAAAAAGTACTTAAGTACAAGTACCGGAGGCCTGAGTACTTCAGCGTAAGTATAAGTACCGCATGTATGAAAAGCACTTGTAACTAAGTACTAAGTCTATAAAAAGTAATGCGTACTTTTTGAAGTACTTTTTTAGAATCTTTGTACGTTGGCAGTAGTATAGTGAAGTTTATCGAGTTCAGTTAATAGATATTAATAAATAAATACCTTTTGAAAACTTTAATATGTATAGTAACTAGTGGCTACTATTTATAGTTTTTGACACTGCAGGTATTGTAAAACTTTCACCTCTCATTGCTGCACTCATAAAAACTATTAGAGGTCCTCCCAAGCACACCCATTATCTCCTCCAATAATGCGTAACAATTATAAGAAAAAAATTGCTAGTAAATTTCTAATAAAAAATTGAGGCCTTCCCTACATCAGGTCGAGGCATCGTTGATTTTATATTGGAGCGAGGCATTGCTTGCTTACCCTTGGTTATGTCCACTGATGTATATAATATGGACTGCTTACTGTTCTATTTTCCGTAGGCACAATTGCTTGTGTTAAAAAGAGTTCGTACGTCGGTGCCAACATTCAAAAACATCATTGGTGAGAAGTTGAAAAAGTGTACACGCAGCTCGGAAGGTGATTTTAATAAAGCATATAGAATTTCTTCTGCGTATCTAATGAATATATTGTCTTTTGGTAAAACAGTTTTTATCAGTAATAACCCGAAATGATTAATTTAAAATCATGTATTTCGACGAATCCAATATTCTATTTGTTTTCAGTTCTCTCACAGTTGGTACTTGGTGCTTAGACCGAAAGAGTCTGCAATATAGAAGTGATCTCACTTTCTGTAGTGTATTTCTATGAACGTAGTCAGTCTATATTATACATATCAGTGATTATGTCATCAAGTCGAGGCATCGTCGATTTTATATTCGAGCGAGACGTTACTGGTTTTTGTCCTACTTGCCCAGCGGTCTAATATTCTCTAGTTTATTAGTAATTAGAGAGTCTGGAGATGAGTTGTTTAGTGTGCTGTGGAAGAAACAATGGCCTTTCCGGATGTTTTGCTTCAGCCACGGAGCTCTTCAGCCTTTTTTCTCAATTTAAGCTTCATCATAAATAACCTCTTTTCAGGCAGTTTCCATCACATCTTTAGATGTATTTGATCTTTCCGTTTATCGGATGTAGTTCCTCATCGTTCTGAATGTAAGAAAAGCATTAATATATATATACAAAATAAAAACGAAACATGGGGTTAGTTGGGTCGTGTGTCATCTAACCTCGCTACGCTGCGCGTCAATAAGCCCCAACCTGCTTTTCTTTTTGAAGCACTAACAACAGCATTTAAATATCAAACAAAATTTTTACTCACGTGCTTGTCATTATTTTTTTTTTATAAATCCGCGAACGACGTGCATTAGCTTCGACCAATATTTCTACACTGAGATGGGTACCTTGCCTGAATACACAGTCCAATTTAGACAGCTTCGATGCTGATGTTTGCTTAGTTAATATAAATAATTCTACGTACCCCTATATTCAACTAACCCCGGTCTACCCTACTCCAAAAAGATCTTTTCTAATTCTTTTTTAAAGACTTTCCTATAGTTGCGGGCGAGTCCTAATATAGAAAAGTGCACTTCATATTACGCCTATGAGTTTAATTCCTTGGGTATTCTTGTGCTAGGAACGGATTGAATTTTCTGATGCGCGGAATATAGTATATAAAGGTAGTAGATTTTGTGTGAAAATCATTTATTTAAGCGATATGATATATGTACATAGTAATTAGAATTGTAAGTCAAATGTAAATTCATAAAAGAAACAAAATGAAAACAAATATATTCAAAGAATCACAAAATGAAAATAACTACTAATTTTAGAGAGTATGATATTTTTCAAAAGGTAAATGTAGTGGCACCTTAGATTATATAACAAAGAGGATAGGGTAAGAGGAATAAAAACCTAAGCATTTTTCTTCATGCAGTAGAATAGCATCAATGAGTTTGTTTAGTCATGGTAGTCGTAAACTACGGCATTTTCAGAGGGGCACATAATTTAGTGGTTGAAACTTTATTAAATAATTGAAAAAATATAATTTTCTGTCATCGTGATTTGAATTATTTAAAAAAAAAAAAAAAAACTTTTAAATTATTAAGAATTTTCCAAGTGCCCCGTTTATTGTCTGATAATACTTTTTTGGCGTTGGCTTTGTATGGCTGTTGTAACTTAAGGCGACAATGATAATTCAATTTTAAACAAACAAACCGGCATTGGAAAATGTTAGTTTTTTTTATCACGGCTGTTTATTATACCCTCGATGAAGTCATAGGGGTATACTAAGTTTGTCATTCCGTTTGTAACATCTCGAAATAATGAAGGTAGAGCAAAATGGATTGGACACCCATTCATAATATTAAAAGTTATTTTGATTTTTGTCCGTCCGGACTTTAAAAAAAAAAAGTAAAATTAAGTTCGAAAATGAGACAAATCGGGCAACTCTTTCGTGGGGTTGCCCTATAAAAATATCGTTTTCCGCTATATATTTGGACACTGCTTGAGAACGCGTCGACGTGGAGAGCTGAAATTTCGTACATGATGTTTCTACTATATTAGCAAATAAAATGTCAAAAATGGACTAAATCGGGCAACTCCTTCTTGGTGTTGCCATATAAAAATTTAGGTTTTTTACGAATACTTTGATAACGATCAGTCCAAGACATTTTTATTGTACTAAAAACTTCTGCAGAATACGAAATGATATAAAATTGGTTATGATGATTTTTTCTGTGCGACAAACCGTTCTAGAAATACAATATGCGAAAAACAACTTCCATACGAAATTTAATACGGATATTCATCTAGGGTATCATAAGAATTGATCTTAGACCAATTCTAGCTCTTTTACTTGTTTTTATAAATATTTCACTCTTATTTTATTAAGAACAATATAATTTATTATTGAAAGAGTTAAACTTGCTTGAGAAATGATTTCCTAAGAGAATATCTCTGGTTGTTTCTGCAGCACAGCACAGTGCACTTCATTCTGATAATTGAAGACTCCGGAGTCTCTATTATATGAAATCCCGTTCACAAAACAATACTTGAGTATTATATAGCACTTCTATTAAGTATATAATCACTTATAATCACTTTTATATCACAATTTCACTAAATGAAACACGAACTTTCCTATGATTGATTGTCAAACTGGCGATACCCCTCTTGTCATTCCCCCGCCGTGTAGCAAAAAAAAATGCTTATCACAAGTACAGGAATTTTACACAGCACAGCCTATCCTTTTCGTTATATGATCTAAGAGTAGCACCACTTGACACTGCTTGCACTGCCACGTAGTCTCTTTCCCAATTTTATGAGAATAGCAAGCTCGGCATCTTTCTGTAGGGTGTTGCTTCGATACTGCGAATGAAATATTCTCGGGAAAATGTGCTCAATTTTTCACCTACAATCGGAATGGTGTATCGCTATTCGAAGGCCGCCCACGACACTGCTAATCTGGTAAGGTCGCTTGTTCCAATAATTTTTCAGCAATAGCTAATCGAAAGGAAGCAATGCGCGGAATGGTTCTGCAGTTGATTTTAGAATGTAAGATATGCGTATTATAAAGCGCAATAGCTAATAAATAAAAACATTTTTTTATACCCCTTTACATACTTTCTCCTCATTATAGGGAAACACACTAACATTTGATCCTTTTTGTCAACGCCTCCCATGCCTTTATTATACTCAAGAACGCATGACGGTTTTTATAATATTTTCGATACCGCCAACTTGACTTTTTCTCCATTTGCCTATGTCTATCAAGTCAAAATTTTAATGTTTCGTGCTAAGTCCTTTTTATCTTTACATTTTAACGCTAATAAACCGCGACAAGATAAAGCTTTGACTTCTCAATTTTTTCAGCTTATGTGCAGCAAGTTCCGTTGGCATTGATTGAATTTCTTGATGGCTCTTGTTTAAATTTCTTCATGATTAATTGAAAACAATTGTTAACTTTTAAACTACTTATTAAAAAAGTCTTTTTATAAAAGTATTTCGCCTTATCGAGGCATCATCAGGCTATCGACTGAATATTCTCGCCGGTTACAATATTTTTTAGATTTAAAAGTGGACTATTGTTCATAAAATCTAGCTGATCATTAACTATGTTTTGACCAATATATTTGGCTTTTTTTATTACAAAAATTTCTGCCCTAGTCAAGATTTTAAATGGAGATCCGACCAGAATGTTTTACCAAGAGGTGATTAAATTAGTAAATAGAGCAAATAATATATTAACTAGAATAGATAAATTTAAACTCAAGATTGCGAATCCGTCAATTCTTGTTTTATATAGACTTACACAAAGAAAACAGCCCATTAAGACCTGTGGCTTCGTCTTGTCAAGCTCCCGCACAAGCTCTATCAAAGCGCACCTGGCTAAATTAATACCCAACTTGATCGGTCTCGTCCCACAATATTCCATAAAAAATTCCGATGAATTAATAGACAAACTTAAAAACTTACAGATTCCGTGTAATTCCAGACTTGTGTCGTTTGATGTGTGTAATTTATTCTCGTCTATACCGCTGGTAAAACTTAAAAATATCTTATTTGAAGATATATTAATCCCTCTGACAAAGCCATAGATAGATAGATTTGACGGAAACATGCTTAAACCAAAATTATTTTTATTTTGATGGAAAAATGTACTCACAGGATAAAGGACTTGCTATGGGAAACCCTGCATCCCCCTTCTTTGCAGAATATTTCATGTTCCACCTTGAAAAGAAACTTTTTTCATCGTCTAGTCATTTATTAAAACATGTTTTAGTTTGGTTTAGATATGTGGATGATATATTTTGTATTTGAACAGGTTCAGAACTACAATTAGACAATTTTCAAAATACATTGCTTAACAAATTAGATGACGATATAAAATTTACGGTAGAATTAGGAAACAATAAAATTAACTTTTTAGATTTGACTTTTGGACTTTGTGATATATATAGAAAAAATACCTTCTAAGACTCCATAATTCCATATTCCTCTAACCATCCATGGAATATAAAAATGTCAGCTTTCCATTCCATGATACATAAATTAATTACGATCCCATTATCGCAGCACGCATTTAATAAAGAACTTAAAACAATTTTGAAAATAGCACAACATAATGGGTATCACAAACGGCATATTTACAATTTATTATCTAAAAAAAATACAAAAGCATGAAATTCAATTTTTATATGCTGGACACAGATTAGAATCCCAAGCTAAAGTATGGAGAAAAATCCCGTTTATCCAAAATACTGAGAAGGATATCAAAAAAGTTTTAACATCCAAAGATATTAATCCCGCCTTTTTCTGTAAAAACACATTACAAAATTGCATCTTAAATCATAAAATAAAACCAAAAATTGATGCACTAGAAAAAAGCGGGGTGTATCAAATTAAATGTAATGATTGTTCTGGAATTTATGTAGGTAAAACGAAGCGAACTCTAAAGATTAGATTAACTGAACATATTGCGGGAGCTCGAAATATGATGCCACAGTCTCCTAAACACTTAAAAGAAAATAAACATAGCATAAATTCAAACAGCATCAAAATTTTACATAATATAGACGGAGGATAAATCTTGACTAGGGCAGAAATTTTTGTAATAAAAAAAGCCAAATATATTGGTCAAAACATAGTTAATGATCAGCTAGATTTTATGAACAATAGTCCACTTTTAAATCTAAAAAATTTTGTAACCGGCGAGAATATTCAGTCGATAGCCTGATGATGCCTCGATAGGGCGAAACGCGTCGCACTGTTATAAAAAGACTTTTTTAATGCATAGTTTAAAAATTAACAAGTGTTTTCAATTAATCCGTTGGCATATTCTTCCAATTTTTGCGAACAGTTCTAAAAGAATTCGTATTATTTTTTAATAAATTTAGGAGTAATTGTGGCGAAGAATACCAATTATCCATATACAGCGTGTAGCCTTTATTTAAAACAGGTTGCGTCACTTCCATAACTACACTCTCAAAACCAGGTATGTCTCTTGCCTGTATTTTATCCTGGCGAACATAAATCTTGAAACGAATACAATAACTCTATGAAGATTTACAAAGTTTATAAAACCTTATGCCAAAACGCGCTCTTTTGGAGGCAATATATTGAACATATTTCAATCGGCCTTTGAATTTCATCAGTGATTCATCAAGAGATACTTCACTATTCGGAGTATAAAGACAACAAAATTTATTATTGAGATAATCCACAATATTTTTGATCTTCCGTATTTTATCGTTTTTCTTTTCTTTTTCGTTATCTGTAAAATGTAAGAAACTTGAAATGTGAAAGAATCTGTCACATGGCATTGAGTTTGCAATAACAGAAGTATTTATAATATCCCAGCGGGAAAATTGGGAATGCCTGGCTTAGTTAATGTTTACTACAAACATTACCTGGAAGGCATTAGTAATGAGTACATCAACATAGCTTACGTTGAACTGGTTTAAGAAGGCAGGCGTAATGTATAAATGAGTCGTATTTTTGAGCATGTTATGTACCTTCCAGGGAATGCTTAGAGAAGGCAGAGGTAATGTATAGATAGATCTTCATTCGTGCTGTTATCGAAAAGAGATAGAAATTAGTGCGGCTATATTTGCAGAGGCTAGTTCGAGGGAATGCGTGTAGGTCGAAAATGAGTCATATAAAAATATTTTCATTTGTGCATTATTTTAGAAGAAGTGGATTATTTTCATTTAAGTGCGAGATTCGAATAAGTGAAGACGTGCTATTTTCTGCACCTTTCTAAGAAATCAGGAAAAGCTCGTTCCTTTCCCTAAAATTGAATGAGGTGCTTCACCTCCACCATCTAAATTGAGTGGTTCTTTCCAATCTTCCGGAAAATTCATGCTGTGGTGTTCAGTTTGTGTAAACCGCGAGAAAATGGATGTGGAGTCTTGGATTGCAAAAGTCGAAATAACGCACAGTTTAACTTTTCATTTTTGCCGTAATTATACCAATTAACTTTTTATTTCTCTTATTATTAATAAAATTAACTTTTTATCTCTCTAGTCACTATTCTATTTGTTTTTTATTACTTTAATAACTACCTGATTTAACTTCTTTTTTCACTTAACTGTACGTTACACACTATACATGTACAACTGAGGGGTATAAAATCAAAACAAGCATACTCCACTTTTTTAGGTTTCGAGTTATTTAGCAAAAAAGTGTAGAAGAATACGGACATCATTTTTTAAACTTTTTTTCGATTCCTAGTCAAGATACATACAGTAGAATGACTTTAATAAAAAAATTTAACCTAAAAATTTAAAAATTTAAATACTACAATAGTTTTATTTTATTTTATAACAATGGAAAATGAGAGAACCCAAGAAATAATAGGATAAAAGAAAATACAAAAATTTCGTTAACAAAATATTTTTAATGGAACTTAATAGTCTAACTGGCCATCAGAAATCTCGTTTTCATTCGTACTATTTTCAGTATCAGTAATCTTACCGGCAAATGCTTCATAGTCTATAATACGCTGGAAGAAGTTCAGTTCAGCATTGGATCTCCAATTTTCTCCCCAATATTTATTTAAGAGGTTCTAGACATCCTTTATTTTCAATTGGTTAAGTTTCATGTCTACAAACATATTTATTTTAGTCGGAGACATCATCTTAATCGTCTTACCCTTCTTCGTGATTCTCCTAAAACAGTCATGTCGATTTACATAGTAAGGTTCGCCTTGAATCAATATATTTTGCCCAGTTCTCGATTTTTTCATGAAATATCGTTTACATAGTCCAAATTTGAAATACGAATATGCAGGTGGTTTAATAATTTCATGCACTGCCTCCTTCCAATCGATCACCGTACAACCTCTATCAAGTTTAAGAACGGTGCTACATGATGATATAAAATCTACATACTTATCAGGACTTTCAATAATTTCCCTCTTCTTCAATTCTTTCTCGATATTTCTAAACACCCTGTCAGCAGGGTGGAAGGAATAACCAGCGATAGAAAAAATTAACTCCAGTTCAGTTATATGCGAAAGAGTTTTTTTCAACAGCCAGAAGCAACACATTCCAATCATATTTGAATTTTTATTTTGGCCTCCACAGCCATCGTTTGAACTCTTCCGAACTTTATCTTCTGTCTACAAAAAGGATGTAACATTATCCTTATTAAGAGGAGATCCTAATGGCCCTTCAACGATGGTACAGTTGTATAAATATAGTTGTCTAGTTGACTCCATCTTTCGCTCTCTTAATCTTTTCTCCATATTCAAGACATTTTGAGCAAACATCCGTCCATGGTGATCGGTATATAGTTAAATAAATTTTATAATATTTAAGAAAAGTGCTATATAAAAATTAAATTCATGTAGAAGTAGCACTGCGGCAGTAATGACTAATAACCCCTTTTATTTTGTCTAAAAAAAGGGCTGCCTTTAGATCCTCACCACGACCTTCAGAGGGTGAACTTCCCGTTTCCGTAAATTTTGTTAAAACATTTTCTACTCGATATCTCTTTATATTTAAAATATTGAGAAAAACTTTTTGGCAAACCGGTACTAACTACCCTCCAGCTGTTCTAACACAATACTTTGAGTGAAACTTTTTTGCAGAATTATTTCCATTCATGCTGCTTATTACCAATCCAGGTGAGCAAAATTTTAATAATAAAGCATCTTGGCGAATTTTTTTCGTTCCGTAAGAGAAGAGCACAAAAATGCTTGTGAAGCATGTCCACAGCTGGATAATTTAGGTTTTCTTTACTTGAGTATCTATATTATATTCAACTCTTTTTAGAAAATAATTTATAGCGATAGTAAATACCCTTTTACGTTTCTTTTTTCGCAACATTAACTTTCCACTTATCAGGCTGTGCAACCCTTTTCCTGGCCTTTTTACGGCTAACCGGTGCAGGATTAACTTCCATTTTTACAAAAAACCATAATCAAAAATGATTGATGTTACTAAGCTACACAGGTCTTTACTACGCAAAATCCAAATGTGTACTAACAAGGAAGAACGAAATTCGAAACTATTGCCGAGTCAAAAGTTAACGGGATTTCAAAACCAGTCAAATCCTTCACCTTATAATATTGAAAGTTCAACTTCAAAACAAGCAATCTTCACTTTTACGGAGGTTGCTATGTTTGTTTTACGCACTTATAAAAATATTGTGGTTTTTGATTGGATGTGCTATCTTTTCCCTTAAATTTCACCACGAAACAGATGAATTCTGAAATTTAATTTTAGAACAGTATTTCTCAAACTTTATGTTTATTTACTATTTAAAAATTTTAAATTCTTTTTAAAAAATAAAAAATAAATTCTATGAAAAAGTATGTATTTCCAATTTTATTTACTTTTCAAATCCGTTATTTTTTTAGTATCTTTAGTACGCTTAGTTACTTAGCAAGACAGAAGTTCATTTTTAAATTTTTAGGAAATATTCATTTGTTTCAACCAATGAGATTATAACTAATGGAGATGATATTGACACTACTACATATTAGTTAATAATTAGGAGTAGGTGTAAGAAATTTCGCGTCCTTTCGTTTATTTCACAGTTTTGTCTTCGTCAATGCGACAAGCCCAAAGCAAACCAAAATTTTCAATGAAGTAAACATGAATTTTATAGCGAAGACCAAGAATGGCGGAATTAAACACACACAAATACAGGGCATTTGTAGAGCTTAAAAATGAGCTTCGACTCTTTCTTTAAGACATAAAACCAAAAGTTGCTTCTCACTTTAGTGATTAAAAGTGAATGTGGCTTAGGCAAGTACTACAGCAGACTGCTGATGTGCTGATGTGGTGATTGTGATGTTTTAAAATAATCAGCAGCTGATATATTGCGAGGACATCACATCAGTAGGAAATGCTACATCTGCTTAAAGTGATCTGATTTTATTTCAACATTGCAAGCACTTAAAATGGAACTCAGCGGGTACGAAGAGCTTTTACTGCTATTATTATTAAAAAATGAACGAAAAAAAGAAAAATAAACACAAATATTGGTTGTATGGTGACCTATATATTAATATAGTTGGGTTTTTTTGTTGTGGAATTTACAACTGAAGGAAACTAACTATCATTCATGATCAATAATAAAATTGGGCCATCATTCATGATAAACGATAAAATCCAACTATTAATCATAATAGGATCTAGGAAGCCAAGCACCTTCTGGAAGGTGAGTTATATTCCGTGGAAAAAGCTATACTTATGTAAAATTCAAACAAAGTTGAACTTCAAAAATTGATTGGAAGAAGCGTTTCATATTGAGAGAAACCCTAATACTCTTCATTACGGAGTAATACTATATTTAATAAAAAAATTCCACACGAGAACATGCCATCTTTTCCAATTTACGACGCAATTTCTTCCCAAGCTTTTTCAAATTTATTCCTTTTGCAGTAGTCTGCACACGATGATTTCAATAGGCATCTTCATTTTTCAACACTTTGCACTAAATTTGAAACAAAATTTCGTTCACTAATTTTTAATATTTTAAACTAACCCGACTTAATTAGTTTGAAAATAAAATATCGACTGATGTCAGTAAAAATCAGCAAAATGCAAGTCATTTGCTGATTATCAGCAGATCAATATCACATCAGTACCTTTTACAAATATAGAAATGTTCTCATGTCTACATGAGTCTGTTAGCACTAATGTAATATTAATCTAAAATACAATTAAAAAAATAATACTAAATCATATTGACGAATCTAAATGATTTCTTGCTAAATATTTCCCAAACATAAACGAGGATCGAAAGTAGGACTGGGTAAAGGTACGGTTTCGCTGGCGCTGCCAGCTGTATCAACAGGCTGTTACATCTTAGCCGCACGGTTCAGCTGTGCAGCCAAGTGGTTTCGCTAGAATGTCTGACTGCATTGGCACTCAGTTAAAGTGCTTGTAATTATCACATATTAAACCGCTATTAAGAAAAACTTAAATGAATAAAGTCATCCAATTTTTATTACTGGAAGAAGAGGAAGAAGGAGAAGAAATGTTAATGTTATTATCGAGTTTAAGGCAGCCCACCAATAATTTATTTCAAACTCGAAGAGTCGAAGGATATTTCAAGCTTCTTATAAATGGACATTTCAAAGATAGCGACGAAAAATTTCTGCAGTTCCTCAGATTAAATCCAGAACAGTTTAATTTTATTTTAAGTTTGGTGGCAGTCGATTTAAAGAAGAAAAGTTCAAATGCAATAAAATATCCGATTTCACCAGCTGAGAAGCTAGCACTGACTTTACGGTACGTATAAAAAATAAGATAAACCTTTTATTTTTATTAGTTTTATTATGTCGGTTTTTGTTTTACAATACATCACACCTAAATAAGTGAACTTTCGGCGGATTCATTTTGATATATGTCGGGTGGAGGAATACGAAACGAAAAAGAGGATGCTGATGATGCTGATGCCAGGGTAGAGGAAGAATTTTCAATACTCTCAAAACTTTCATAGGGAATAATTATAGTAGAAGAAGCTGGTGACGGGTATTGCAACTCCGTCACTACAGAAAGGATCCTAGTTTTTGCTTGAGCAATTTGATGTGGAGGAAGTTTTTTTATACTGATCGCAATACTCCTTAAGAATGCATCAACATCATCCTCATCCTCCTTGCCTTTAACCAATTCAGAAAGAATTTGCATTCTATCAGACGACCGTCGGTCAAAATCTTCAACCAATTTTGCTAAGTTACTTTTAGCTCTCTTATTTTTGGGAATTTGTGTCGAAGAGCTGGAACTTGATTTTCCTTCTGGATGTTGGAACTGAATTGGAGAAGACGAGCAACAGCCAGTCTGATTAAGCTCACAAGAACCACTGGCCTGAATAGGTTGGATGTCTTTTTCGGCTGTTTCCTCCAAATTTAATCCTTCGCCGAGAGATTCATCAGTAGTTGGACAATTCGAATCAACTTTTCTAATGTTAGTTTTTATCCTGGAAGAATTTCGTTATGACTGATAATATTTGTTTTGAAATTTTTACATTCTATCTTGTTGAACTGTTTCCAAAAAACGTAGTTGTTCATAAAGAGGCCATTTGGAAAGCCTTGCTGCTGCAGATCCCGTTCCAAGTTTCTGCTTTCTTTTTTGTTTAAAAAAGTTATCTCTGATCAATCTCCACCGTTTTTTGCACTCCTCATCTGAAATAATAGGCAATTAGTTGCAAAATTCATCGCACACTGTACTTGTACAATAGTATAGCATGTTATGAAATTTTTGATCTATTACCTCAAAAGCTTACATTCAATTTTGTTAATTATTAAAATTTGTTAAATTTACAGGTTTCTTGCTTCAGGAGAGTCCTACCGTTCACTTGCTTTTGGATTTCGTATTTCTCATAGTTATATAAGTATCATCATTCGTGATACATTAGCAATATTGAAAACAAAATTATTACCGTTATTTCTACCTGAGCCGACCACTAAAAATTTAAAAGAGAGAGCAGACGAGTTCTGGAAAAGGTGTGATTTTCCTAACTGTGTGGGCGCGGTTGATGGAAAACATATACGGATCTTCTGTCCCAATGAAAGTGGATCTTTATTCTTTAACTACAAAGATTACTTTTCCATCGTCTTGTTAGCTCTCGTCGATGCAAACTGCAAGTTCCTAATAATAAATGTCGGATCATATGGCAAAGAAGGTGATAGTGGAATCTTCGCAAAAAGCTCAATGGGCCAAAGTATATTTTCAGGAGCTCTCTTCCCAAAAGACAGCAACCTTCCAAGTTCAAATAAAGTGCTACCGTATGTTATAATTGGAGACGAAGCTTTTCGCCTACATAGACATATTATGAAGCCCTATACGAAGCCATCAGCTAATTCAGACAGAGAGAAAGCTGTTTTCAATTACAGACTGAGTCGGGCACGTAGAGTTTCGGAAAATGCTTTCGGTCTATTATGCCAAGTTTTTCGAATTTTTTACACACCAATAGCTGTTAAACCTGAAACTTGCGACGATATTGTTATTGTCGCTTGTTGCTTACACAATTTACTGCGAGATGCCTACTTAGAGAAAAATGGACAACCATATTATGAACATGATCCTAAGTTAAAATTATCAACTAATATTTCACCATTAAAAAAGTCTGGGGGATATTCTGATGCTGGTGGTTTTATCATAAGAGAAGAATTTACTGAATATTTGAATAGGGAAGGAGCTGTAAAGTGGCAAGAGGAATTTATTTCTAGACTAAGCTCTTAAAAATTAATGTATTATATCCTTCTTTTTTAAATTAACTATTCATAAAAGATATTTTTTGTCAATAAAGAGTAATAAAAAGTATAAATATATAATTCAAATTTCCTTACCATTTCTTCCAACGGATGCGGATACAGTTGACCATATATTTCCCCTTATATTAGCATCTTTATAATCTTTATTTTGGTGATCATATATAGCAGGATTCCTTTGAACTTCTTCAATTAACACTTCGTCTTCCGAATTAGAAAATGTTAAGGCCATGTCTTTACTTTCAATATCTTTATCGCACATATTAAAGTTTCACAAACGACTGAACTGCAATACGGCTGCGTCTCTACTGGTACAATGAGCAGTAAGGACGCAGCCGCATACAGCCGACATTTGCAGCCAGCAGTCGGAACGCAGCAACGAACACAGTTCCATTGTCTTACCTATGAACAGTGATTAGCAGCTGGCTGTTCCAGCTGGCTGTTGCAGCTGGCTGCGCCAACGAACACGTACCTTAAGAATGCCATTGCTAAAACATTGATATATGATCATATTACTTTGATGGCTCAAGAAGATTTGATTGTTATTAGCTCCGATAATTCTATTCAATTAGACTTTAATTAAAAATTCTAACAGAATTTTGCATAAGGCAACAGCAAGATTATTCGTTTATCGCAAAAGAAGCATTGCTAATTTTAATGCCTTTTGCAACAACTTAACGCAAAACCTTCGAATTAGTGTTTCTGAAATTTCACCGGATATTGATTAATTATGAAAAAATATTCGATTAAATCCCTCCCTTTAAATTTTTATTTTGGTAACAAACTTGAGATTATTTTGTTTAAATTTACTTTTATATAATATTATTTTTGAAATAGTTTTTTTTTTTTATTTGGAAAACTTGATTTATAATGTTTTATTTGTAATAAAAATATTGCTTAATAAAATTAATGATTATATTATTAGCATAATTTTTTGGGGAGGACTGAATTTTTTCTTCAGATTTAGGGAGCCGCAATATAAACAAGTTTGAGAAGCACTGACCTAGAGCACGCTCTTACCTCATTTTTTTTTCAAAATTTGAGATTGTTGGATTTGATTTTATACCCCTCAATTATTAAACTCTTTTGTAAATTATTCTGAATCTTTACTCTTCCGGCTCATTCTATACCTAAAGAACTCAACAAAAACTAACTCGACTTACTGTCTTGAGTCTTGACTATTTCTGCCACACTCAATATTAATTAATTCTGGATTCTAGAAATGCATAATCAGCTATTCACAATTCTATGCTAGATATTTATTCTTTTCGTAATTAAATTAATTTATTTCCTATTTCGCTTTGTTTACCTGCGAAGTAGGTCATTAAAGAAAACTTAAATCACTCCGCAATAAATTTTAATCAGCCACTAGGTCATTTTTATACCCTCAATGAAATCTATAGGGTATACTAAGTTTGTCATTCCGTTTGTAACATCTCGAAATAATGATGGTAGAGCAAAATGGATTGGACACCCATTCATAATATTAAAAGTTATTTTGATTTTTGCATGTCCGTCCGTCTGTTCGTCCGTCTGTCCGTCGGTCCGTCCGTCTATCCGTCCGTCTGTCCTTCCATACGTCCGTCTGTGCGCACGATAACTCGAGAACGCGTTGTACACGGACTTAAAAAAAAAGTAAAATTAAGTTCGAAATGACACAAATCGGGTAACCCTTTCGTGGGGTTGCCATACAAAACTTTCGTTTTTCACTATATATTTGGACACTGCCTGAGAACGCATCGATATAGAGAGCTGAAATTTGGTACGTAGTGTTTTCATTGTACTAGCAAATAAAATTTCAAAAATGGACTAAACCGGGCGCCTCCTTCTTGGTGTAGCCCTATAAAAATTTAGGTTTTTTACGTATATTGTGAAAACGATCAGTCCTAGATATTTTTATTGTACTAAAAACTTGGTTATGATCATTTTTTCTGTCCGACAAACCCTTCAAGAAATATATGCGAAAAACCACTTCAAAAATCAAACTTGCACAGAAGGGTGACAATACGAAATTTCATACGGGCTTTCATCTAGGGTATCATAAGAATTGGTTTTAGACCAATTCTAGCTTTTTCACTTGTTTATTTATGCTGACTTGGCATTGATCGGTGCAGTTAGAATGTTTTTTGTATTTATTTATCTTTGCAATTATTACGATTAGAAAGATAAGATACGTACACACCTATGTACATGATGATATAATTATACAACAATGCTTAATGTTTCCGTTCACTATTCTGAAATGGCTGAATGAATGCTTCCACTGAATTTAAAAGGATTACTCTTTTCACCTTACAAAGAATTTAAAAGTAATGCTTCTTTTAAGCTTCCAAAAAAATAAGGAATGCTTCGTTTCACCTTCCAAAGAATTAATATGGTAAGCTTCTTTTCACCTTTCAAAGAATTAAAAATGATTGCTTCCTTTCACTTTCCAAAGCGTTAATTAGGAATGCTTCTTTTCATCATCCAAAGAATTAATATGCCTTTCAAAAAATTCCTTTCGCCTTACAAGTCATGCAGAGGTAAGGTGTGATAGCCACCTTATATACCCTCCCATCATAGGACATGAATGTATTAAATGAAATGGAGTGGGTATCAGAGCGAATTGCTTCCATACCTTTCACACAATGTTTTTGGAATGCATCCGAAATGCTTCCGTTTACTCCATCTAATAACAATTGTTTTATTAATACAATTACGTGGGTAACTTAATAAGAAAACTGTGTTCAATCAGATGAGGTTGTTCATTTGCGAAGGATTAATAATTATATTTTAACCCGTAACTGCGACATTTTCGCAATAATTTTTGTTTATTTTCAAACATTTGAAAATGGTTTCGGAAAATGATGTTGAGTTTGACGAAGATATTTTTGTGAAGATACGTCAACGTCGAGTTTTCAAGCAGAGGATTAATTATGGACTAACTGCAAGTTACGAATTTAATAAAAAATTCCATATTGGTAGTGAGAGTGTTGAATATTTGTTACAATGAATTAGGCTCTTTCTTGAAACTCCACCAAATCGAAACTATTCTCTATCATCGAAGAAGAGGCTACCATCAGCCCTTCACTGGTTAGGGAATGGAGGCCAGTAACACGGGATGTCAGATCAAATCATTCCATTAACTGTATGTTAGTTTGTGGACCCCACCTACAATTTTATTATTGCAATGCTAAATGGCCAGGTAAAGTGTACGATTCTCGGGTATTGAGGAATAGTACACCATATAGAAAAATTGAAAATGGCAGGAGCCCACACCCACGGTCAATACTTTTAGACGATTCGGGTTACCCGCATTAAGAATGGTTGATTACCCCTAAAAATACTGACCTAGAAGATCCTGATATGCAAATTATCAATAGGCAATAGCATCGATATTTGAAAGGAAAAATTGCATTGCCTTAATCATTTAAGGGTACAGCCTATTTACGCCTATAACATAATAAAACATGTCTTGCAGTTAGTAATTTGACATGCTACGGACATAATTTCTCAAACTTCGACTATGAGCACACATCAAATGAAGATGAAGCTACGGGCGACGAAATAATAACACCATCAACAGCAGACATTTTGAGTCAGCAACAACTAGTTAATTCTTTTAGAGAATAAAACAAAGAAGCTATGCTAAGTGAAAATATAATTTGTTTTATTTCAAATACCTCTACAACAAGATTTCTTTCATACACTTCTTCCTTTCCAAGTTCCTCTTTCGGAATTTGCTTTTGCAGTAGTTCATTTCTTAATCTGAAGTTTTCTACTTCCAGATGTTTTTTTTGCTATTCTTTCTTTATAAAGTTTTCTATTTCCAACATTAATTTTTCTTTTCTTAAAAAAAGTATTCTTTCGTCATCAAAGAACATTTGTTTTCTTTTTGGTTCTAAAAGCAAATGTAACTTTTGTATTTGGTGCTTTAATGAGTACGTAAGACCATTCATTTTAAATGAAGGTGCAAATAATATTCTCTGTGATTTCCTTGTTTCTTTTGACATGGAAACACCTGCATTTTTAATTCGTCCATCATTCGCTTCCTTAGAAGTCTGTAAGGAGTCTTCTTGGATTTCCTACAATGATTCTGCAATTGGGGAGCCAACAACATCCGGTGAACCTTTAGAGAAAATCTCCAGAACCTTTGCATCGATCTCGTTTAATATGCATTTCTTTCCTCCCCCTGACCCTGTTCGTTTTGCATTGTCAACTTTCATCTATATTTAAGGGACCATCTCAGTGTAAAGTTTTTGAAAAATCCATTTATTTTTTTTTTCTCATCTTGAAGTACATATAGTTGTGCATGTTCTGTCAAATTTTCAAATTAAAATTCGCATTGTTACGGTCGTACAACCTTTCTTACGCTCCGCCCGCCGTTTTCTTTGTTCCGTTCCTGACGGCACATCCCTATCTAGGATTCTTACCTGCTCTTCTATAACCGAAATAGAGTGGTCAAATTCGTCTGTTTCGTGTTGTTATTCAGAATGGATTTTGTATGGAGCTGGGATGGCAGATTGATTGTAAGTAGACAATTTATGTAAAAGGAACCCTCCTACAGATTAATAATCAATTTGATTTTTTTGTTTTTTTCTGATGCAAACTGCGGCCACAACCGTGGACACCCATTGCCCCCATTTTTTTAACTTACTTTCTAAAATAATTATTAACAACAAATAAAAATACATAAAAACTAATGAAAAAAATATTTTTTATTGGTAAAGAGCAGTCTTATTCGTCAAAAAAAAAAATCATCTCGATTCCCCTCCTCCTATCCATCCGAAAAAAGATCGCGAATATTGACATTTTTTTTGCCGGTTACACTGAGATGGTCTCTTAAGGCTGCATAAATTTGCAAGCATTTTGTTCCCCCTTCTTATTTCCCACAATTTTTATGATATTGATTTGAAATCTTCGGGAAAATATCAGAAACTATTCAGTTCAAATGATACCGGGCTTAGATTTTTGAAGAAGATGTTGGTTTTTTTAGAAAATCAAAGACCTCAAAAAAACCGTGTTATTTTTCTCTTCCCCCTAAATAGTTTTTCACGTACACACCAATTTTTATTATTTTTCATACAAAGGTTCTCCAAAGATATTTGTAAATGCTATCGGAGCTGTTTTTCCAAATTTGTTAATATTTGTCATGTTACAAAAACTTTTATAACATCAAAATTTAAATCCCTGTAACATGACTAAAATTTATTGCTATACGTTTACTTTAACATGAGAATGAAGATTGAGATAATTTTATTCAGTAGCCCAAAAACCGGATAAATCCCGCGAGTAGTTTATTTTATGAAAAGCAATCTGTAAACTTTTATCTTCATAAAAAGTGAATGATTTATTCATTTCAATTCCCAAAAGCTTCTCGTAGAGACGACACGATCCAGTAGTCCAAGCAAATTCTCGGTTTTGTTTATATGTATGTAATTTTGTATAGCACTTTGTAGGAATTATTGGTAAGTATTGGTAATGTGATTAGAACGAAAGCTGACGTTACTACTACATAGTCAACATTTTGGAGGCTCAAAACCGAGAGCTTTATTTTCTGGCATTCAGCCTTAAGTTTCATTTACGATTAGCACAAGATTTCTATTTAATATTTGTCACTCGCCGTAGTGCACTTCTTAATTTTCGGCCAAAATGCATGACTTATATGTAAAGGGTTTTCCAATAAGAGGAGTTATTTTGATATTCAAAGAAAAATGCCATTTTTTTAGATAAATGATCGGATCATTATTTCATTATAAAGAGGAAGGTATGCCGTTAATAATGGAAAATAACATCAGCCAAATGACCACCATGACCACGCCTACAGGACCATATCCTTTTCATGAAATTTTCCATAACCAAATCGCAAAGTGGCTGCCCTATGTCCTCGATAGCCTCACGAATTCCATTTTTCAGGTCTTGAATCGACGCTGGGCTGTTGGCGTAGACCTTCTCTTTCACGTGGCCCCTAAGGAAGAAGTCGCAAGGTGTTAAGTCACAAGATCTCGGTGGCCAATTGAGATCACCTCTTCGAGAGATAACACGGTCCGGAAACTTTTCCCGTAAAAGATCAATGGTTTCGTTGCTTGTATGGCACGTAGCGCCGTCTTGTTGAAAATAAACGTTGTCCAGATCAATACCATCCAATTCCGGCCATAAAAAATCATTAATCATCTATCGATAGCGCAATCCATTCACCGTAACTGTTGCTCCAGCCTCATTTTCGAAAAAGTAAGGTCCAATGACCCCGCGGGACCATAAACCGCACCAAACAGTCACATGTTGAGGATAGAGAGGCTTTTCAACAATAACTCTTGGGTTTTCCGAGCCCCAGATGCGACAATTTTGCTTGTTGACGAAGCCATCGAGGTGGAAATGGGCCTCATCACTCAAGATGAGTTTTCGATGGAATTCCGGATCATTTTCATGCATTTCAAGGACCCAATCAGCAAAGACTCGACGTTGTTGATGATCGGCCGGCTTGAGTTCTTGTGTTAACTGAACTTTATAAGCCTTAAGACCCAAATCTTTATGCAAAATACGGTGTAATGACGTTTGTGGAATGCATAATTCCAAAGAACGACGAGGAATGGACAAACCTGGGTTTTCTTCAACACTTTCGGCTACAGCAGCAATATTTTCGGCTGTTCTTGAGCGACGTGCACGGGTTTTATTCTTCACATCACTAACTTGTCCCGACAGGTCGAATTTTTCTACCAATTTCTGTATTGCGGTCCGACAAGGTGCTTCACGACGACCCAAAAATGTTCGAGTTTTACGAACCGTCTCTGCCACATTTTCACCATTTTCATAGTGAATTTTAATAATTTCAATGCGTTGGTGAATCGTGTATCGTTCCATTTTTATTAATGGCGTAGTTTCTACTTGTCAAATGTCAAAAAATGACAGCTCCAAAGGTGACATCTACCGAAATAGCGGGCTAATTACAATAACACCTCTTATTGGAAGACCCTTTATATCCCCATGGTTTATCTTGGAATACACCACTTGCAATAGCTTCTTGGTGGATTTCCTTCCAAGCTTACTTTTAGTTTGCTTTAAAAGTGTACTCGGAAAAGAGCCAAACAAGACATTTTTATTTTTTTAAATAAAATTAAGTAAATTTAGTTTAATTTCTTTTGAACACATTTTCAATTGCATTTTTGATTAGGCAAAAGTAATTTTGAGTGAAAATCAAATCAGAACACTTTCTTCTCTGAGTCTTATCACTTAACAATTTAAAACTTCAGAATGTGAATTCAAAACCGGTAAAAATTGAATGAAAAATTTGTAATTGTCTTCTTTACAGTTTTGTTGTGCTTGAAAACAGAGAGCCAGAGAGCTAAAGACTAATAATTATAATTGCAGCCGTAAACTGATAATTATTATTCAGCAAGTCTACACTAATAAGTTCAAGCTGCACCAATAATTCCCATGGCAGTCGCAAGGGAATTATTAGTATTCGAGAATATTTTTATAAAACACTATAGAATTAGTCCATAATTTATTGGAGCTAATAACTTGGAAATTATTAGTATTGGACATCACAACATCTCAAGCCTATAGATTATTTTCTTCCAAATACATTCCCCTGGTAACTCCTCAAAAGGACATTCACTATCACTGCTTGAATCGTAATCTTGGCAATATTTCATATTTCTCAAAGTCTCCTCTTCCATTAAAACTTTCGTTATCACTTTCGTAAAATATATAACAGTTATTTCTGACATTTTGGGGCAGTCTATAACAAGCAAGTTCATTGAAATACTATAAGAAACGCCCTCTTACAACTAATACCACTCACCCTTGCCACGAACAAGAATGTACATGTTTAATTTTGTCCTAGTTTGAATGAAGAATTATACTCGTCATCTGTAAATTACCCAGGGATTACACGAGATAGTACAGTTTGCATGTAAGCCTCCCTTCTAACGCGATTTTTAACTTGACAGCAAAAGGCAGTTCATCTTGCATGCAAGTTCATTAAAAAAATGGCATTGAAGCGTAAAGTCATGCGTATATTGGAAAATTATGGCAATAAAAAAAGTAGCAGAATGATAAAAACCCAAGTAAAAGTTAAGAGGAAGGTTTTGGTAAATGATTCCAGAAAATCTCATTTTTCCAGAATAAATTTATCAAATTCTCTCAAGCATTTCTTTTCCGTCATCTTGAAAATTGCATAATGTCAAATTACTATCACCTCAGCTGCCATGGTTTTTCTTCATGCAAGTTCGCTGAAACCTGAACTGCCAGCACAGCAGTAGAGGTTACACGTGCAAGAAGTATGGCAGTGTAGCTTCCATGCAAGCTGTACTATTACGTGTAACCCCCGGGTTATGGCCGTGACACATTAAAAGCAGAAGGCAACGACAGAAGCAGAACCAGAGGCAGAAGCAGAAATCCGACATTTCTGCTTTGTCAACCACATTGAAGGCAGAAGCAAATGTCAGGTAAAAACTTGATGTTAATTGTTAATTAATTTGTTATTTCTAAACAAATTAATTAATTTTTCCTCCATAGACATTTTGTTTTTCTCACATTTATACTTCAAAAGAAAGGACGCCAACAATGAAATAAAAATTTTAGCTTTCTTTGTATTGGCAGTATTGAGCAGAAACAGAATTTTTGCGATTTAATCAACTTTCATGTTCTGCTTCTCCTGCTGCCGCTGCCTCTGATTTCAATTTATTGGTGGTTGAAGAGTTGCATGGTTTCAGAGCAATTGTTGCTTCTGTCACTGCTTTGTGCTTTTAATGTGTCACGGCTTTTAGGCAAAACAAGTGTATGTACCGAAGGGGTTAATGAAATACTGATAGCGTAATTAAATGACTGAGTTTTCTTCTAGGATTTCTTGCCAAAAAAAATTTTTTTTTTAATTTGGTAAGTAAATGGAATTAGTGAGGAAAATAAAATAACTGCGTAAAAGGCAGAGCGATTTCATTTCTTTAGATGATGTTGAAAATTTGAGCGCTTTTTAATAGTCACTTACACAAATTCTACTAACATTTAACTAAAGTAAATCTTTCAAAGAACATTCCGAGATATTTATCAATTCTTTGATGTTTTTAATGAAAAACAACTTTCATTATTTATAGGCGAAAGTATTCAAAGCTATTGGAAATAAAATGAAGGAAAATCAAAAGAAAATAAATACGTAGGTACTCGATAACGAGGTCTTAACTTGTTTTTATTCGATCAAAATGAAAAGAACGACTTAGCCTTTGTATTTTCTACATTTTCTATTAGCTCTGCTAGCATAGATTTCTTAACAAGATAGGTACCTATTTTTAAGTCAACCTTGAATGTATTTTATACCCGAATTAAATGAAGTAAACAAGTAGTCTTTAATTAGCTATAATTCCTAAAAATGGATTCACAGCTTCAGCAGAAGTGAGCGTGGGTAGATCCCCCCAAAGGAATCTTGTGTATAAATTACTCTGTATAAAAATAACAGGGAAGGTAAAACAGCAAATTTGACAAACTTTTTTTTTTTGTAGATAGGCGTCAATATAGGCAAGCAGTCAGAGTAAAAAATGGAGGAGGTAGTAAGGTTAGTATTTCCAAAAACACCAGGAAGGTATGTATTATGAGCTTGTGGCGACGTGAAGTCACTTTTGCTTTGTACCCAAACTGTATTTTGTCTGAACCAGGGACCGTAATTGTTATAAGATCTATGGTAAAAATTGCACTTTAATAGTTATCTTTGGACCAACTCATTTTTGGTTAACCCTTAACCATTATTTCACAATATCTTCTTTTTGGTTATAAAATAAGAGTTATCGGTAACTTTTTTAATTCTTCTCAATAAATAAGAGTTATTTTTCAATTTATTTTTATTGGTTATCGGATAACAATTATTTCACAACTTTTTCTTTTTGGTTGTGAAATAAGGGTTATCAATAACCATTTTGATGCTTCTCAATAATAAGAGTTATTTTCGATTTTTATTTTATTGGTTATCGGTTAACCATTATTCATTAATTTCTTCTTTCTGGTTATAAAATAATTCTCTGAGCAGAAATCATTATCTGCAGATATTAAGCAATACACACAAAAATAATTAGAAGGAAATACTAAAATTTTTGCACTAAGATTACACTCATAGTTCATTCAAATCTAAAACTTACCCACTTTTTCCACTGAAAAATGTATTAATAATATATAAAACACTTTCTTAGAAAAAACCAATAAACTAAATATGAAAGTAACAACTTTGTTCTTTTCTTCCACGAACTATTTTAAAGTTACACCACAATTAAATCCAGATATCTGGACCCGCACCTAATTAATGTAGTCTACTACTACTGGACATCTGTAATTTATTTTTGCTTGTTTCATCAGTATTTCTGATCTTCATAATGATGTATTTGTTTTTACTATTACCGGTACTAACAAACTCTCTGTGATATTTCTGAAATTGAATGCGAAAAATTACATTGGCTCTACCTATAAATATATAAGTAATAAACGCAGCCTCACAGATTATTGGAATTTTAAAGTGCAGGAAAGCGAGTAAACATTTCATTGAGCATCACTAGTTGTCTTGCAATTGAACCCTTAATATGAATGATGAGTGGTTCATTGAAATGTTTGGGGACGAATATCGCGATGATTGTGAAATCATTGAGGAACCAATAGAGACAATAGATTTAACCGAAAGTGGTAAGTGTTTTTAAAATCTTATCAAACAAATCAATAATTAAGTAGTTAATAATTGCATAATTATTTAGAAGATCAAGAATCCAATGAACAACTAAATGGAGGTAAATTACATGAATTCGATGATCACAACAGAAATGAAGCTCACTTGGAAAAGCTTAATGATGTAATTTATAACAGAGCAGAGACGGATAAAAAACAAAATGAACTGGAAAGTGAACAATAAAAGAAATAGAAATGTGAAGAAATTGAAAAAATTAACTCAAATGGGTTTCGAATTTTTTAAACCCCTTGGAGCTTCTAATTGATAAATTAATTTAATTAATTCACTAAGAGTATGGGCGGGCCCGTCAATGTATGTACCGATTTTCTCGATAATATACACAGAATGTCAAAATGTAAATATTCCCAGCATTGGTATTAACTTATAATTACTCTATTCATCAAATCTAAATTTTCCTGCTGAGTTCTTTTTTGATATGTATACACAACTCTCAATATAAAGCTAAATTTGGTATTTGCCTGCAGGAACTGCACATCGAAAAATATTTCATCGTCTTTGAAAATACTGTACTCCATTGTCTCACTAGAGTAATTTTTGCCAGCAGGGGAACAAAAATATCAGATTTACAAATAAAATTCAGTAATACAAACCTTTGTCATTGAAAAATTTAATTGTAAAACGATGCGCTTCGATTCGAAAGTGTTAGTCTTAGTACAACATCTTGCAGGCATATATCATTTGATCTAGGTTTGGCGCAAGAGAAGTTTATGTCAAGTCATTTGCAATCAGGATATGGAACAAGCATTGTTTTCAATTTTTGGTCTTATTAGAGGCTATTACAATAAGTATGATTGGCCATCTCCAAACATATTGTCCTCGATGGCAACGGCATTCCAATCTAGATAATGCTTATGATGATTGGAATGAGGTTCTCAACCTAAAGGATTGTCTGGCTGAACATACTAAAAATACATGGTTGACTAATGGATGACAAAACACTATACAGAAGTATAGAGAGCTTTGCGATGATGCAATCAATCAAATAAAAAATTGCATTGAGAGTCTCAACACTGCAATACAAAGTGATGAATACTCGAATACGGAGACGGAAGAAGAAATGGAAACAAATATGTAATAAAAGTTGACTGCAGCAACGAAAAACCTGAAAACACTCCTTTTCAGGACTATAGAAACTTTCAAACGGAAACTACTTTAAACCAGAACGGTGTTTACGTTGTCGAGCTATTTTGACCAGACGCGACTTGAGTCAATTTGCTCTGCACTGCACTCACGAGGTATGAGTAAAATTTAAAAGACCCGACACAGAGTCGATAGAGTAAATTCCAGTTAAATACCGACGTAAAGAAGCCCTAGCAAAACTAAACTCCTTCTAGATCATTATACATACGTACAGTAAATATTTATTTAATCAAAATTTCTAAATTATTTTCTCCCCTACTTAACCTAGATATGTTTGAAAAATTTTTGTTTTTTAATATCGTTGGTATACCAGAAGAATCTTTAAAATCTAATTTTGACAAAAACGGTGATACGGACTTATTTTTTTATTACAAAGTTTTGAAAACTCAGAGTACTAGATTTTCAAGCCTATAAATGATACAACCAAATGGTTTTTATTAAACGACGATTTTATGAGAATTAAAAACTCCATAACTAATT
The DNA here is from genome assembly GCA_963924295.1 of Dioctria rufipes. Taxonomy (NCBI): domain Eukaryota; kingdom Metazoa; phylum Arthropoda; class Insecta; order Diptera; family Asilidae; genus Dioctria; species Dioctria rufipes. The sequence goes on from OZ002740.1 coordinate 303,681,036, forward strand.
TTTCTAGAAAATTTCAAAAGTTAATTTTTCGAATTCCTTAAGTATACTGACGATATTATAAATGCTCAATATACAGTGCTGTGCAAAATATTTGCAAAACTTGAAATATCCACATTTTCGTCGATTTTAACTTCATATTTCTCTTCCTTTACATAACCGTTTATATTGCAGTTTTTCAAAATCGGGTTTTGACCACCACTTAATCCGGTCAAGTTAAAGTTTAAAACTAAATTGCCTGACTTACCCAACACATTCCGAGGGAAACAAATATAACTCAGTACAATAATAAAATTTAATTTTTTCTTGTAATCTAGATTTGGGAATATCCCATACAATATACGTATACATATGAATGAATTTCAGAATAGGAAAAAAAATGTCTCCTTGTAAGATATAAAATTTAAGTTTTATTTTATGACTGCTACACATAATGAACTATTAAGTATAGTTAAGAGAAAAGGAGTAGTTATCAAAAGAAATCCGAATTCAAAATTAAAATCTAAAATTTACAATGTATGCAGATTTGAGTACATTATATAACTAAATTTGTGAGGAGTTCGCCTCAGATGCTGTACAATGAAGATCTTTGTTTGTTTATCTGTCTTTCAAATTGTTAGCAAGACTGATTTTAAATTTTAGGCATAAATACCCAATAATCGAAGAAAAAATATTTTGTTCAGAAATATGCGCAATCGATTTGATTTGTTATTACCACGCTAATGAATCTTAAAGCCGTTGTCCTATTTTCAGTACTAATTATAATCGCAGAGATTAATTTTTCATTTTACATAAGTATCAAAATCATGAAAATATATGTGATGTGCAGACACTAAATTTGTATAAAAGATTACAAAATTACGTTACAATGTGGTATAACTTTTTAATGTTTTACCTGAAACTTTCTTGTTTGCACTAAATGATGGAACTGATTTTGCAATAGCGAATAATACATACTGCAAGTAAAGTCCCAATAATCTTTAAACCTGGCTGCATATCGATCGTCTAGTTCAATACTGCAACAAGTCGAAAATTCGCTGTAATTAGTAAAGTACAATATTCACTATTCAAATGTATATTTGCCAAATGATGACTTGCCAATGAAAACAAGATACAAATCCAATTCCAGTACAGAACTGAAGTTGATTAAAAAAAACCATTTCATTACAACTTAAATGTCAATTATCTCGAAACAGTTAATTTTTATTTGTTCTAGTATTGAACTAGATGATTGATATATAGCTATAACAAGTTTCAGAATATATTGAAAAGAAATTAAGAAGAGTTAAGTCAACAGTTTTATATATTAATATTTAATATTCATTCAAGAGCGTGACTAGAAAATTATCGGAAGGTTTACTCATTTACCTGATTGTATGTAGTGATTATTCGGTGCAATTGGAATTTAATTTAACAAACATTATTGTTTTCAAATTGTTTTCCGACAAATTGCACCGTAAATCAGCTAAAATAATTTTTAGTGCAGAAAAAGCCCACTCTACACTCACTTGGGTAGCAGGCACAGCATGCAAAACGAAGGCCATATTTCGAAGAAATGGAAAGACGTATTTCTTGTCTTCCCAGTATTCAATAAGTATTAAACCGGACTTGTTACAAAAAAAGTACAAAACACGTCAGATGTTGACAATCACTTTATTAATAATGCGAGTAGACAAGACCAGTAAAATAATGTCTGCGAATGAATATTAATTACTGACCTCCGGCGCGTCCCTGCACACCATCGCGATCTGTAAGGAAAATAGAAAAAGGTACAAGTGAGAACAGGTCTCAGTGAATAAATCTTGAATCATAAACACACGCACACCTGGAAACACCCTCCTAGACCATAATGAAATTCATGGTCACCCGGAGGAAACGCACTCACTCATACTAGGCCTAATTTACCTTACTTCGGTCACCAGGTAATCCAATTATGCTACCGTGTAGTCCGTTTAGGATTACCTAGACCTTTCTCAAACTAATTCAATTTTACTCACCCATTCACTCCTTCACTAGTCACTTAAAATACTGAGGAGGCTACAACCTACCTCTGGCATGCACAATTTTAAGCTACCTACGCCATGCAAATTCCATGCAGCAAAACCTAAAACTCGTCGGGACTACATAATGTGTCCTTGAGAATTCTTAACTACTTTCTCGCCTCAGTGAAGGAATTTAGGGAGATTCTTTTATTTCAGAGATCCCTTTTTCCAAGAACGACGCACTAGTTATTTAATTAATTTATTGCTGCATCAGCTTACCTCTGGATTCTGCTGACATAAGGTCGGTCTCAGTGTCAGCTCTTTTCTCTTTGTATTGGTGAATTTCTCGATATGCTCTGAATAATTCCTGGTTAGAGTAATGCTGAGAATCTTCATCAGAAGAGGACCCAGAAATTTCCATTTCTCTTATTGAACTTCTGAGAAGAGAAGAAGTGCTTTGCGTTGAGCTTTCATCAAATAACCTGCTACTTTGAGCGCTGCTTGCATCTGGTATAACACGTTCCACAACAACATTTAAAGGAGCGTTTACAATGGCAGAGTAGAGTGGAGTCACCAGATTGCATTTTCTATCCTTTACTCAAGCTTGCACTCTCATATAAGTTCTTCGCGCTACCCACCAGAGTGGATTTCACAGAGTAGCGTCAGATTGGAACAATTCCCAATCTCACGTTGATAGTTTCGAAAGCTTTTACCATTTGTTTCGAAATACTAGTTTCTAACAGATGTCGCACTGATAAAAATAAAATTTAACTAACGAAAATTAATAAATTATAACAAAAAACCCAAAAATAAATATTTCTTAAAGGAAATTAAAAATGTATTTAGTATTTTTATTATACAATTTTAACAAAATAAAGTCAATTAAGAATTAAAATTTTCTTATGTTCGAATTGGCTTATATATGGAATATAGATGGCAGTCGTTCACTTCGAAAGTGTCCGTAATAAATGTTAATTTGTATTTTGTGATAATTCAAATCGTTCATAGCTCATTCTGGTGTAATTATAGAAATATTTTCTGTAATTGAACACCATTTATGATCTGTTTTGAAATATATTTCAAATGTAAACACATGATAATCTGTCACACAATTTTCATATGATTTCGAAAATCCGAACGAAGCTCACTCTGTATTATGCATGCCCGCTACTCTGGTAAAAGCTCACTCCACTCTACTCTGTCATTGTAAACGCTCCTTAAACCATTTAGTGGAAAAAGAAGTAGTAGTAATTTACTCGTATTTTAAGCTTACTTCTTTCTAACATACCTCAGCCAATGAAAGCATTTGAAAAGCCATTTTTTTTTAAATGCTTTTTGGCGACTTCGCTTTTTTCTATTGTTAGCAGGCGCCTCAATCTGGGGTCTAAAAATAGTGCTGCACTTATTGCCTCATTTTCCATCAACTGAACTTCTCTTTTCTCCAGACAAGCCAAGATTACTCCAGCTGTCCTGTTTTCCATAGTTTTCAATTCTACTTTTAATTTTAGCCACAATATATAGAAATCACCAAGAAGCAGTTGTTCCTCTTGGAGTCTTAAATTGGATGTGTTTAAAGGCGCCAGCGCCAACACTATTTCTTCCACCTCCACCCATTCGCTAGTGGATAGTTTTAAATTTTCATGGAGGTTTCCCTCGCAAAAGTCTTTGTAATTCACTAGACGCTCCAACATCCTATACGTGGAATTCCAACGAGTTGGAACATCAAGCTTTGGTGTTTTTATTTTAAGATGTAACATCGTGTATCTATTTGCTATATATATATAATTTGCTATATAGTTTAAAAAATTAATATTGTAACAGACCTAAAATTTGGAGTCCTTAAAGTTTTGGCAATTTTACGAGCACGGCTGATTACTTCCTTGTAGTTTTCGTCTAAGAAGTCTTTTACCGCAAGCTGTAAGGTGTGTGCAGCGCAACGTACAGAGAGAACATTTTCCAATGAAAAGTTTTCTACGTCATTTTCACAAAATTCTTCTGTATTTTGGCTGTCACCAATATCTGCTTCCGAAAGTAATTGTACAGCCTTTAATATGTTTCGCCCATTGTCTGTTGTCATTGTGTAAATTTGTTTTTTCTTAATACCAAATTCATCAATAACATCCTCAACAGCGTGTTTAATATTTTCGGCGGTATGCCTTTTACGCAACTCAATCATTGCGAGTGTGTACACGCAAATTTTTTTATTTAGAATTAATTGAGCATTTATATCCAAAACTCCGCGGTCATGCCGTGTAGCCGTGTCAATTTTTAGAGAAATTAATTTTCCCTTATCTTTTCTCTTTATTTCCTCTTTCAAGACTTCTTTTTTTTCAGAAGGAAGTCCATAATGTTTCTGGAGTTTATCGCTGGCACTCCCAGCTCTTTAAAAATCTGGTCCGTTAAGACCTTGAAAGACCGACAATCAAAAAAAGATAAGGGTTTTGATTCTTTCGTCACTAATTCCACACATGCGTTTACCACTTCACTTTTAGATAATGTAATGAAAATTTTATGTTTCGCGCTTTCTGCATTTGAGGGGCCTTCACCCGTCAACTTATCTCTTTCTTGTCCCTCATTGTATAACTCATTGTGCTTGCTAAGCATGTGTCTTTTTAAATTAGTTACATGTGAACCATTAAATTTAGCACCACACGCTCTACAAATTGATTCACGCCTTCGCTGGCGAAATCGAAATAGTCGCGAATTAATTTTTCGACCCATTGCGAACTTTAAATTTAAGTTATTGAAAATATCACTTCTAGTAAAAACGACACACAAGTTTCTGCAAAATTGATTTTTTTTTAATTAAATTTTGCAGTTTGAAATAGTTAATAATTAATTGATGCAAGAAGTGTCCATATAAATTCGATTGATATTTGAGTACGCTCTACTCATATCATTACCCTAAAAATCAATCGATTAACAGTTGAGCGATGTTTTCGTTCAACTTATGATTGCTACTATACTCCCATTTATTACAATTAATTTAGTTCAATTTTGCTAACATGCATATCAACTAAGTACTATTATGTATTTACCCGATTTTATTCAATAGAAACAATATTATTAACGAGAGAAAAAGTTATAGTTGGTCCAATGAAAGAGCACAAAATTACGCGAACTTAAGTTGCCACAAACTAATATAATTATATGGGCACTTCTAGCATCTAGCCACATCACCTACTTTGCACTAGACTCCGACAAAAACTAAATGAATCGACAATTATTGCAATCTATAGAGAATTGCATTCTTGCGATAGTAATGAGCAGTTACATTTATCAGCATATTTTGTGCCCGGGATTTATTTACAAAGCGCCATTGAAATATAAACAAAAGAATAACAGTCACCATTAGTATAATATTAGAATCGGTAGATAACAATGGTCAACTAAACGACAATTATTTTTCTACCACACAAATTCATTTAGCTGATTTTTGTAAATTTGTCCATACTCAAAATGAATTCAATATTGATTCTCAGGATATTTTAAATCAACTCATATCTAAATCAGACATATTAGATGAGTAAAAGTTCGATTTTTGCAACTAATAAAAAAAACAGAGAGGTTTGTAATAACTGTTGAAAGTTTGGTATACGGACCCAACTTACAGATATGTCTCTTTAAAAATACACAGAAATTCTATCATAATTTCTTTAAGTTTTGAATTAAAAAATTGAAGCAATATTTTTTTCAAAAACAGAATTCTGAACCCCTTTAGTAGTACAAGAGCTAAAACTAGACGAGAAAGAAAGAAAACGCTATGTAAGCGGGATCAATGAAGGTGCCATGCAAAATTATATTTGAGTTATTCATGTGTATTGTTAACTCGCGTTCATCAGTCAAATACTACCGTCTGCTCGTTACTTTGGGAGAATTGCGAGCACGACTCAATCGCGATAGAGATATCGTAGCAGCGATGCAATCAATGTAGATTTACAGGCACTTATTATAGAGGGTTTAAGCTTCATTAAAAAAAACTAAAGCATCTAGTTGGTACTAGAGTAAAAAATGATAGGAAAATTTAAAAACCGGACTCGTTTTTAATGTGCAAATATTTATAAGAATAGCCTAATAGAACATATGTTATAGAAACACTTTCGATCAGTTTCTTGTGGATAAATCAATAAAATGAATTTGAATTCAAATTGTGAGGGAATGGTTAACCAATAACATAAAAATCAAAGTATAACTCTTATTTTTTGAGAAGAATCAAAATGGTTATTGATAACCCTTATTTCATAACCAAAATGAAAAAGTTGTGAAATAATGGTTATCCGATAACCAAAAAAAAAAAAAATTGAAGAATAACTCTTATTTATTGAGAAGAATTAAAAAAGTTATCGATAACTCTTATTTCATAACAAAAAAAAAAAAGAAATTGTGAAATAATGGTTATCCGTTAACCAAAATAAATTAATCAAAGTTTAACCATTAATATGAAATTTTTATTTTATTGGTTATACTTTTTTAAATTACGCCAGAAACTGAAAGTTCACTTCATGAGGATAAGATTGGTCCTATTCATTTAAAGATCCGATCATTATTTCTATGTGATTTTTTTGTTTGAAAAATATAAAATAATGGTTATTTTCGGTCCCTGGTCTGAACAGCTGTATTGACCTGAACATTATGGATGCTCCTAAATTACATAATTTGCAAATCTCTAATTTGTGTGGCATGAGCGATTTTTTTATATAGCGTTAACCAGTAGGCCTAATATTTTTGAAAACTAAACGATATCAGTTTTGAAGTTAGTAGGAAATTGTACGTCTCAGAGCTAACACATCTAGAAAATAGACTACTAAAAATAAATACATACAGAAAAAATTGTTCTCATCATCTCAAGACCAGTAATAAAATAGTTTTCAATCAAATCTGAACAAGAGTTTTATAAAGATTTCTCCTAATCTTTTCTCCAGTAACGTGTACTAAGTTTAGTTGATTGAAGAGAATCAAACCTAATCTGCAGTGAGGATAGGAGCTATCCATACAACTACTTTCAGATCGGTAAGGCAATCCTTCACCAATCATTCATCGTTTCATCTTTCATCAGTCTTTATTTACATAAATAGCCTTAACTTTCAGGCTCTTACTTCTGCGACAACGCAGCAGTGGTTATTGTCCCCATCCCTGAAAGATGGGCAAGAAACCACAAGCTTGCGAAATTATTTACACAGATTCGTTTTAGTTATATTTTAATTGAAACAATAATGAATCCGTGGCTATGATTTTTGTAAAAGTCATAAATTTTCGTATTCACAAACTGTATTGGTTGTTTATAAATTGATTCGTTCAATTCCATAGAGATGTTGGATGCCTTTAGATCCTTTATCGTTACATGCATGGTCAATGTCCCGATGAAATATCTAGTCTGATCCCATGAACGCAATACTCGAGCTGCAAACTGTGCACATTCTTTTAAAAATTACCATCGGCCGTACAGTAAAATTCCGTGATGCTTTTTTAACCCGAACTGTGCGAATGTGGAATAGTCCACCAACTTCTGTCTTTCCTCCGGCATACAGTCTGCGAAAGTTTAAGAGTGACATACATCAGCACCTCAGCCGCTCTCCTCACATTCCCTAATTCGTTTCCCTATCTCCTTCCTGCCATATTGTGTTTTGCATCATAGGCCTGAGCTTGGCTTTAATTAAAAAAAAAATGTAACAAACTTACAAAACGTTGCATCACAAACAGCAGCTCCATGGATCAAATATTCGAATTATCCTTAACGGCAAGAAAAGTCGGAATACATTATTTGAATATCTCGTCCATTGATCATTGGCTAAAGTCTGAGGCGTTAGATCAAGACTTTGTAGGACTTCTGCAAGCAAAAGCAAAAGGTGACGATGGGTTTCTAAAAGCATACTTTGCCTACCAGTCAAGATATGTCGATTAGGTTCTAGTAAATTGTTTGCAAAATGAAAAAGTCTTCAATTGCGTATTGGGAATACTCGATATAGTAGATCATCTTAAGTGCAAAGCTCTAAGTACTGTACACACAATTCGTATCGATTCTCACCAGGTTCAATTATGAATTTACAGATTCAAAGTTCAGTAATGCTCGAGCATTTGCAGCTGATCCCTGACGTATTATCGAAGATATTATTGATATCTACGGAAACTATCGAATACAAACGAACATTGCACATCCACGCGACCTGGCTGCTTCTGTGCTAGAGAGATTCCGCCAGCTTGGAACCAGTGACCCTAGTTTCTGAGTTAAAAAGATGTTTTCGTTTTGAATAGTAGAGACTTCCGAAGTTTACAGGATACAACAGACGGGGTACATACCTCGGGGCGGATATAGGCCGCGTGAAAGAGAAAATAGCTTATTGGGTAGTCTACATCTACAATCAATTAAAACCGCTACAATCTTAAAACCGTTAAAGAGACGCTGTCATTTTGAATGTCTGACATTGAACGCAGGAACAATCAAATGCAAATGTCAGCTACCATTGTTAGTGCAAAAAATGGGGACAAAAGACTGCAGCACTTGGTCCAAGATGATTCTCCCCGCTTTTGAATCGTTGCAAATACTGCGGGAAGGTCAAGCACTCTGTTAGAGGTTTTGAGCTGGAAAGATGTTGGGGGTAGTTTCTAAATGTTTCTGATACTACAGACTTTTCTTGTGAAGCTTTTTAAAAAGAAAGGTATCGGTGGACTTGGTAGAATTATTTTTTCAATTTTCACTTCATTTAAATTCATTCATTAGGTACTGTACAAACAAGAATATACAATTCTTTTTGTATGAACTTAGCATAGATTTATGTTAACTAACAATAGCTAAATCGCAAAAACAAACTAAAATCTAATTAAAATTTTATATTAGCAGCGGATGCGCTGGCCAGGAAGGGTTCCGCTATGAAAATATGTCTAGGAGAAGAACTTGTAGGTAGTTCAGCCCCTAGAATCAGTGAGGAGGATTCTAGATGTACTGGTCTGCAAACTGAAAAATCGCAGATGGGGAGAACTGACCTCATGCGTGATGTAAGACACCTCTGGTACAAGATTAGTCCTGTGAAGACTGGATCTATGGTAAAGAACAACCGTGATGTGCGTAATCTTACCGCACTTATTACAGTTCACTGCCTTTTTGGAAAACATACATACTATCACATGCAAGCTCCATACAATGACTTCTGCAGAAGCTGTATGGACGAAGAAGAGGTTCAGAGCGTTAAGCACCTGCTGCGTGAATGCCCTACCCTTGCTAATCGTAAGAGGAATACGCTTGGTAGTCACTTTTTCTGCGAACTGGGGGAATTGGCAGATAAAGAGTTGCGGGATCTGGTAAGCTTCATTAACTCTTGTGGTTCGTTTGACCGCAGCCATAGCTCTTAATATATCTTTTCTAGGCTGGGTTCCAATATAGTGGCATCACAATGAATCATAGATGGTCTGTGTGTGGCTGACCGTACACCTTCGTACGATAGCAGCCACTCTAACCTTACCTTACCTAACCTTATATTGTCAATAGGTCAAGAGAACCCATAATATATTTATATGATAATGCGACAACAACCGTCCTCTGTAGGAATCCACCGTCCAGTCCCGATGAATATAATCAGGCAAATTCCATAAACGAACGGCGTGAACGAAAAACATACGGCTGTTTTGTAAATAATTGAAAATAGGAAGCAGAGGTTTGTTAGTTCTAGAGGAGCGAGGGAATCTTAGCTTATTATGTGAATAGAATCGCAAGCCAAAGATTAACAATTTGAATAGAAACAGACATGTGCAAAACAGAAGCTACGAGAACAGGCTAATTCTTAATACCTGGGGGGACTAAATGAGATACATTTTCGAATCTGTGTTGACTGAAAGCATATCGAACAGAAGAATTGAGGACACCTTTAAGTTTTCGCCAAGACAGCGAAACGAGGTTCCCTTAAACTACGTTTCTGCATACCAGAATCGGTATGATTAGGGTTTTTCCTAGGTATACCTTGATTTCTAATGAGGTAAGATATACAGAATACCTTAGGCGCCTAATCCAAGTATAAATCTTCGATACAAAAGACTTAATGTGATCGTTCCATGTTAATGTTTTGTTTATAATTACACCAAGTTTAGTTATTCTATCAACGTAGGCTATAGAACTCCCATTACTCGTATTATTAGTAACGGAAGGTAATACTCCCCTCTTTACGCTTGAAAATAGTAACACATTTACATTGAACAGGGTTCAATCGCAGCAGGTTATATTATGCCCAATCCGCTATTTTCGATAAATCATAATTGATATTTCTAATACACCCAAGAGTATAACTAACAGGTTTAACATGGTAGATTTGTACGTCATTTGCGTATATATGAATTTGAGCATACCTGACAACAGAAGTCATATCGTTGATAAAGAGAGCGAAGAGGAGAGGAGAAAGAATAGAGCCTTGTGGTACCCCAGAACGGAGAGGTAAGACCGAACAGGTATGATTAGCAGCTTTAATGAACTGCTTGCGATCAGATAAAAAGTTCATGATAAAACCAGTAGGCCTGTGACTGAAATTGTATAACGAGGAGAGTTTCCTACGTAAAATACTATGGTTGATAGAGTCAAACGCCTTTGAAAAATCTAATAAAGTGAGAATAGTAAGGAAATTATTGTCCAAATTCTCGCGAATGTCATCGGTAATATTAAAAAGAGTTGTAGTACAGTTAGGTCCTGGACGGAAACCAGATTGCACATGCGACAAAACATTCTTGAAGTTGACATAAGATGCAATTTCGTTTTGCATTTATTTGAAATTTTTAATAAATTTCTCTTTCGATCGCCTTGCTAAATTCTTGCTAGGTGACCAATTCTTAAGTTCTATATCATTAAATCGTGCATTCCTATAGCAATAAGAAAATGTTTTTTCAACCAGTACCAGTTTCCACAAAACTCAAGTAGCAAATTAATCGTGAACTAGAACTACGTCATCACCCTTTAAATTAGAAGAAAATCTCATTTGTATGTATTGTGCTTCATGTAAATATTTTATAAGGTATTATGTCGTTCAACATATCTAGAAAGAGTTGATATGACCAGGGGCCGGATTCACTAACTCGGAGAGTGATGGAATTGTAGAGATGGGATTTCTTTTGACACTTAACTCTCCACACGGAGCTCTGTAACTCGTGGAATTCTTATTGACAAGTAGCAAACTCTTTATTCCACTCGACAAAACTCTCGGCTGTGCTAGGCGTGGAGAAGTAGGAAGAATATATCTCAACTGAAAGTATTGTCTGTTTTTGTTGTGTTTTGTGAAGGTACCTCGATACTTAGGATTTTCAAATTAAATTATGGATTCACTTCACAACCTGGCTATGTTTACAAAAACAAATTATGGATATCCTTGTAATACTTATAGAGAAATATGGATTTTGGTGTCTGAAGGTACCCGCCAAAAATTTTAAACCACGCGGAAATTTGGTCGTCTTCCGATGCTATAAAATTTTTAATTGGACTATTCAACCTTAATGCGAAGTAAAAGACTCTTTGGACTGAGATTGGATTTGATAAATTTAAATAAACATGTTAAGATTGTTGTTCGTGATGACAAGTTCATTATTGGCCAAAAACGTTTTACTTGGATTGGAAATCGACTGATGATTGGAAATAAATCAGGTATCGATTTAATTTCTAGTTTGTATAACAATAAGCGAGAATTAAATAATATTCTTCAGAAATATGAAAAACTCGATGTTAATAACATGGTAAATAGTATTGGGACTGGAAGTACAGTGAGCAATAGGCAATAGGAAAACCTTGTCTGTCGGGAGATATCTAATAATGAGATAAGTGAGACTATAACAAATAATAAACAATTTTGTAATGATAAGTCTACATGTAATTCAGGTACACCACATATTCTTTACAATACTAAATCAATATTTGAAAACATTAATAGTTTTAATGTTATATATGTAACGGAGTTTCGGTAGGATGGCTGCGGATAGCTCGTCGGACTAGGTTTTCATAAAAATGAAACTTCTTCAGTTACAATAAAATAAAAGATTACACAGCTAATTTAACCCAACTATATTTATCGCCATCGCCTATACTAGAGACTATGTATTGGTAAGAAGAAACTTCACACGACTTACCACTATGATAACCTGGATTGAAGACAAGGTGACGTACCAAGGAGAGAATATCAGAGGAGGCGGGATTCTTCACGCAGACCTTGCTTTTAGAAGGGTATGGGGATTTCTCGCACGGCGTACAAATATCTTAATTCTAATGCATTTATGTTGTCTCACTCGGCGTACATGGAAATGTTAAGGCGGGATATTTCGCACGAACCTGAAAATGGGAATTTCTGGGATAGATGGTACGGGGAATATTCGCACGACATACTAAGGAAATGTTAAGGCGGGATAGTTCATGCTAACCTCAACAGAATGGATCAGGACGGATGGTACGGGATTACTCATACGACGTACCAGGGAAATGTTAATGCGGGTGGTTCACGCTAACCTTAATACAACGAATCTGTTGCAGCGAAAGCTTGGTCAGAAGACATCTTTGGAACCTGAAAGAAGTTACACAAAGAATTCTTCATCTTCAGATAACAAAAAATAGAAAATACTTATCTGATATGTACATAGTTCTTCTACTTTCTTTAATCCACATAGATAACATCTTGTTCATATCTAAAAATAGTAGAAATTGCTTAATTAGTTTGGTATAGGAAATTTAAAATGTAAACAAACAAGTTAGTAGTACAAAACTTACCACAACCAGAGACGAAAATGATTTCAATCACGCAAAACAATAAACAACACATCAATAAATTACACTGAACATATAACACCTGTTCTTATAAATAAAAAAGATAAATAAGAAATATACTTACATTAATTCAAGTGTTTTTCCTGCTGATCATCTCAAAAGTCAAACAAGAGCTTTCCTGTCGCAATGACATTATCGATGTTCTATGAATATACATCGGAATTCGATCAGTTTCGGAGAAGATATAACCAACCCTGGAATCAATAGTTTACATATGATGACTTCGTTAAGTATCTAGAAAGGGAACTAAAACCTGAGACAACATCATGTTCTAAGGGGAATTAGATTTTTAAAAATGTTATCAAAACCCGTTAAGGTTTATAAATATAATTTTCTCATTGGTTCGATTTTTCTAGAAAATTTAGATAGCGGGTTGATCGGAGCTAAATCTAAATAATCTCCAACTGATAGAGTTCTTTTTCTTTTGGTACAAGACGGTAATCACGACGGAAAGTTTTGGTGCATTGGCTCTATCTTTGAAAATCCATATTGAAATCGAATCCGAGTTAGTAAAAAGTGGAAATCATTAAAGTAACACAGACTATAGAAACCTAAAAATCGCGTGATTAAACTTGGCTAACTTGAAGTGCGGTCGCTGTGAAAAATCATTGTCGTCTCTGGTGCTTGTAGAAATTAAATTTTGATTTGAAATTAGTATTTTTCTTGTAGTCGTAATTTATAGTTTTTAAAGTTTGAATGTAAATCTGAAGTTGGAAAATTAGAGAAATGAAAACGAAGTATTTTGTAAAAATAGTGGATTTGACAATATAGTAGTATTGAACTTATTATATGAGGAAACTGTGGTTTTAATTTGATTGTTGCATGCAGCTTTGTAAGAGCACTGTGGTGTAGTGGATAACGTGCTGGATTATCACGTAAGAACCGCTGGTTCGCTTCTCGTCGTCGCTTGAAACTTTTTCTGCTGAAAACATTTTTGTTTGTTTTTTTTTTTGCAAATTTTGTGGTAATTAATTAGTGGAAATCTACGTTCGACTTAATATCCTTAGAATCCTTAACATAATGGTCCTTCGAGCCGGATATTAACTGGACATAGTATTGGTAGAACGATTTTTCTGGAAACTAGAAAACGTGCGTGCTCATTCAAGTGAACTTTGAACTCATAGTGCCTGTGACTGTGAACATTGAATTCAAGTGACTTAAGTGAAAAAGTAAACAAAGAAATCTTCAAATAAAAACTCTCTTTTTTATTGGCAACGAAAAATACTATAAAATAAATCAAAACTAGTCTGGAAAAATTTGGATACGATTTGAAAAAGTCTGGTGAGTCCGTTTCATCTTATTTCTTATTGCATGCTTTTTATTTTACAAATATACATATATACATACTACTTAATCTAACATAATGGACAATTTAATTAAGTTGCAAAAGCGTAGTAAAAAGGTAATCGAGGATTTCTTTGCTAATTACAAGAAGGATGGTAAAGATCGCAGATCAAAACCGTATTATGAAGCAAGAATAACTAACCTAGAGAAGCATTGGCAGGAGTTTAAAAACCGCGATGAAGAGATAGCTTTATTGTCGACCGCCGAAAGTATGAAAAACGATTATTTTGTAGAACAAATATACTCGGTGGTTGAGCATTTTTATATAGACGCGTTCGCAAGAATCGTATCGGATTTTCAACGCGATTTCCCACCAGCTATAGCCGAAACGGTTGTTGGAAAAGACAGTGAGATTAAGGTTATCAGTCTAGACTCAAAGCGTGACGAGCTAAAATTACCGCAAATATCACTACCTACATTTTCCGGATATTATCTTGCCTGGAATACATTTCATGATTTATTTAAAGCTCTGATATATGATAATGAGCGTCTATCACATGTGCAAAAATTACAATATTTAAAGGCACATCTCTCAGGCGAAGCCAGAAGTCTTCTCAGTAATACTACGATTACTAGCACAAACTTTGAGCCAGCATGGCAAATGTTTACATCGAGATATGACAACAAACGTGTTTTAGTTAAGGCCCAGTTGGATGTTTTATTTAATCAGGTAAACGTAAATCAGGAATCAGCAAAGGGAGTGAAATGCCTGCTCGATAAAACTGCAGAGTGCCTTGCCGCTCTCCAAAATCTCCAAATCAAAACAGAGAACTGGGATCCTATTTTAATTTATTTTGTCACGCAAAGATTACCATACGAGACCCTAGAATTATGGGAACAGTCGCAAAGCTCAAAAAGAGTCCTTCCAACTTGGAACGAATTGAAAGAATTCTTAGAAGCTAGGTTTCGTACGTTAGAAGTAATGAATGTGAAAGGAAAGCCGATAGTCAAGGAAATCAAACCTGCACCCGCTGCACAAGTAGAAAAGTTTTGGAGAAAACCACAAACGTTCCACGTAGCTACAAGTTCTCTTTGTTTACTTTGCCGTGAATTGCATTCCATTCGCAAATGTCCGAAATATTTGGAACTCAATCATCAAGCTAGATTGGATGCAGTAAAATCAAAGGGTCTATGTCTAAACTGCCTAGGTTCTGGACACCTTATAGCGAATTGTCCGAGTAAGCTTAAATGTTTAATATGCAAGAAATCGCATCACACAACCTTACATAAAAATCAAAATACGCCAGAAAATTCACGGCTTGAACATGTCAATCAGCCCGGAACCTCTAGACAATCTTTCGCTATTGCGAACAATAATGATTTTGTCGCTGGAGCACAGTCATTTGTCGCGAGCCAATATTCCAGATCTCAACAAATTCTCTTAGCAACAGCTTTAGTCAAAATTATTGCACCAAATGGACTGGAACAAAGCTTTAGAGCTCTTATTGACCCTGGTTCGCAGGCGTCGTTTGTCACAGAACATGTTGTACAAACTCTTCGATTACCTAGGGAATTCATAGATGTAAACGTAACTGGATTAGGCAATACTTCTACCGAGAAAATCAAAGCCAGTGTAAAGTTGACTATTGCACCGAAGATTTCATCCAACGAAACTAAAATTCATGTTGACGCATTTGTTCTACGGACAATCACAAATCTGCTACCAGGCCACCTAATTACAAAGTCTACTTGGCAGCATCTTGATGGTCTCGAGTTGGCTGATCCCACATTTAATCGACCAGGACGTATAGACGTGTTGTTGGGAGCTGACATCTACTCATCTCTCATTTGCGACGGAATACGAAGAGGTGAACTTGGCACTCCAATTGGACAGCATACAATATTTGGATGGATATTATCAGGTGAAACATCTAATCGGTCTTCACAGCCTCAGAATCAACAAAATTTTCACGTTAACGTTAATTTACAAGACGACTTGAAAATGTTTTGGGAATTGGAAGAAATACCTTCTAAACCTCTTCTTACATCTGAAGAAAATCTATGTGAGCAACACTTCGCCAACACGTATATCAGATGCTCCAGTGGAAGATATCAAGTTCGGCTTCCATTCATCGAAGATGGAAAGGCACTAGGAGCATCTAGAAATATTGCCATTGGTCGCCTGTTACAAATGGAAAGGCACTTCGGTCAAGATCCATACCTAAAAACATAATATGTCAAATGTATGAATGAATACTTGGAATTAGGACACATGCAACCAGTAACCAACACAGAAAATGAATTTGTTAGGCATGATGTAAATAGAAATCCGTATTACGAGTGCGCGTATTTGCCACATCACGCCGTCATAAAACCAAGCAGCACCACTACAAAAGTTCGTACAGTCTTCGACGCATCGCGACGCACAAGTAATGGTAAGTCCTTAAACGATGTTCTCTTGAAAGGACCAACCATACAGGAAACATTATTCGTAATTTTAATGCGGTGGAGAAGGCACAAACTCGCTTTTACGGCTGACGTTCAAAAAATGTACAGGCAGATCCGCATGCATCCCAACGACGCAGAATATCAACGGATAGTGTGGAGGGACTCACCAGACAAACCGATTCGAGACTACAAATTGACAACAGTAACATTTGGAATTAAAAGTGCGCCATATATCGCAATCAGAACAATGCAACAATTAGCCAGAGATTATCACAATTATCCTGTCGGCGCAGAAGCAGTTCTCAACGACTTTTATGTAGACGATTTAATTTCCGGTGGAAACAATATTCAAGAAGCCAATGTTAAACTATTTCAAATCAGTCATCTACTCCAAGCCGGAGGACTCGAACTACGTAAATGGGCTTCAAACAATGAGAGCATTCTACAAGCTATCCCGGAGGAGAAGAGAGAACCTGAACTACCTTTATCAGTGGACTCTAGTGATATTAAGGCTCTTGGAATGCTTTGGAATCCTCAATCTGACACCCTGTCATATAAGGTGGAAATAGACCAAAGTCAGCGAACGTGGACTAAACGTAGTATCTTGTCAGAAATATCGAAGCTCTTTGACCCCATAGGACTGCTTGCCCCTATAATAATAACAGCAAAGATCCTTATCCAATCACTTTGGTTGGCCGGACTACAATGGGATGATGAAATTCCTGAGGATATCAAATTAAACTGGGAAAACTATCGAAAGAGCCTGAGTCTTATTCAACAGATACACATTCCTCGGTGGATTAAAACAGGAGAAGAATCGTTAAAAATCGACCTTCACGGCTTCTGTGATGCATCCATTCAAGCATACGCTGCGGCAGTCTATGCTCGCATTGAGAACGTCAATGGACAAATTGATGTGCACCTAGTTTCGGCCAAAACAAAGGTGGCACCTATAAAAACTATATCTTTACCGAGACTCGAGCTATGTGGTGCGACTCTCTTAGCCAAACTAATGACGGAAGTACAGCAGAATCTTCAACTAGACATAAGTGGAATTTATGCATGGACAGACTCCACCATTGTACTTGCGTGGTTGAAGAAACATCCTTCAACGTGGGAGAACTTTGTCGCCAATCGAATTTCACACATTCATCAAGTGCTAAAGGAAAATTGTTGGGCTCATGTGCCAAGCGAATCAAATCCAGCGGATTGTGCAAGTAGAGGCATGGAGCCAGGAATACTCAAAAATCATACTCTCTGGTGGAGTGGTCCACATTGGCTACAACAATCTAGAGAAAATTGGCCTAAACGTAAAGAAAAGCTAGAAACAACACAGGGATTACGTAAACAAATTCGGAGCTTACACATACAGACGCCCTTTCAACAGTGGGAACTATTGTCTCGATATTCGTCACTAACGAAACTTCTAAGGATCACCGCCTATTGTCAACGTTGGACTAGGAACGTCCGTAGTTCACCACAGAATCGAGAACTAAAATACTTAGCAAGTAAAGAACTTCAAACTGCCTTATCATTCTGGCTGCAAGCTACACAGGCTGAATACTTCTATAAGGAAATAAAGGCATTAAGGGAACAGAAACAGATCCCAAAGCAGAGTAAACTAATCAAACTGAATCCGTTTTTTCATGATGATGGACTTTTTAGAGTTGGAGGTCGCCTTGGAAACTCCTCGCTTACCTTTTCAGAAAGGCATCCTATTATATTGCCTGAAAAGAGTCATCTAACAAATCTAATTGTTGATAGTATGCACAAAACAACAATGCATGGCGGTACTCAGCTCATGCTTTCATTACTCCGTCGCAAATATTGGATTTTAAACGCCAGAAATATAATTCGCGCATACAACAGAACACAGTTAATGGCAGATCTACCAAGCTATCGCATACAAAAAGCACGTCCATTCGCACATACTGGAGTAGACTACTGCGGCCCGTTTGAGATAAAAAGCTCCAGTGGCAGGGGAATTCGCAGCTATAAAGGTTATATAGCAGTTTTCATCTGCATGGTCACGAAAGCTATGCATCTTGAATTAGTAAGTGATCTATCTACAGCTGGATTTTTGGCAACGTTCCGCAGATTCGTGTCACGTCGTGGCTTGTGCACAGATCTGTATAGTGATTGCGGATCGAACTTTATTGGGGCAAATGCAATTCTTACTCGTTACAAACTTGAAATGGTAAAACACATAGAAAACGAGATCGCACAAGCAATTGAAAACGAAGGAATTAAATGGCATTTCATACCACCTTCTTCACCCCACTTCGGAGGATTATGGGAAAGCGGAGTGAGATCGACCAAAACACACTTGAAGAGAATAATTGGGACTACTATTCTAACCTATGAAGAATTCAGTACTTTGTTGACGCAAATAGAGGCCAGCTTAAACTCAAGACCACTGACGGAACTATCACAGGACCCGAATGATACTTCAGCTTTGACACCTGGACATTTTTTAATTGGAGGAGCTCTACTCACGCCGCCAGAACCTACTCTCCTGGACATCAACACCAATCGCCTCGATCGTTATCAGTACATCCAAAAACTACATCAAACATTTTGGGCAAGATGGAGTACTGAATATTTACATCGCCTACAACAGCGCCCAAAGTGGCTGTCAAAACAAATCAACCTAAAAGAGAACGATTTAGTTATTGTTAAAGATGAAAGACTTCCACCGTCACGATGGCTAATGGGAAGAATTGTTAAAACCCATCCGGGAAAGGATAACTTAATACGAGTCGTCACCATAAAAACGCAACACATCATCATTAAGCGACCTGTAACAAAAACCTGCCTCCTTCCGATTGATACAATAATCCCATCCAATTGAAAAAAGAAAACAGTAAATTACCTCATAAACAAACCTTTCCCAAAAAAAAATACATCCTTTCAGATATCTCCCAAATCTTTGAATACTAGTATCAGTCATCCTCTCAAGCTACATTGAATTTTCACAGATATAAATTCGATGAATCACTCTCCCGGAACATTATGGAAATCCGTTTGCAGCAACCATGGAAGTCATCAAATCTATCACCTACTTATTGAAACCTGACGTTTCAAGGGGGGGTGTATGGTCCTTCGAGCGGGATTGCTCACACGTCGTGCTATGGAAATGTTAAAGTGGGATGTTTACGCTACCCTTAACACAATGGCGTAGAACGGATGGTACGGGGAATAAACGCACGAAGTACCAAGAAATATGTTGAGGCGGGTTATTACACCCAGACCTCAATACTACAATTTGGAAAAATGCACAGGGACTACTCACACGGCGTGCCAGGTTTTCAATAGTGCGGGAATTTCACGCAACACTAATAACCAGTGAAAAATAGTCTGTTCACCCTACTTGTTCGAAGCTCGCTGAGCAGACTGATTTCTGTGGTCGACTGGCGTGCTTTATATAGTCGGAGGTCAGAGCTTCTCGGTGGTTGAGTGGCTGATGCTTCCACTTGTGCAAGTTGTTTATACCATGAAAAGCTTTCAAGCTCTTTCGGAAATGCTTTTCTCGTTCTTGGCTGGTACAGGTGATGACGCGTAAGTCATGCAGTAAGTGGCTATGGCAGCTTCGTTCGCTTGCCTCAGTGGTGTATTTATTTGAACTTAAGAGGAGTCAGTACTCAGCAAAAGTATACCAGCGATCCTGTAGGTAATAAAATGTACTACACGTAGGTTTGTGTCCTGAAAGTGAGAAAATTCATATAAAATTAGCCTAGACCTAGACCACAGCCCACATTAGAGACATCTAAATTGAAAATTAGAGAATTAACTCCCCTACATTTTCTTTGCCCATAATTGTGAAATATGCTATCTTGCTTTGTATTTAAACAAGTCTCAAATAAATATTGCAATTTCTCGTCGGTGAAATGTCGGGAGAAAAAACAAGTACTATTAGAGTCAAATAATTATAAAAAGCGTCAATAAAAATGAAAAGAACTCGACATTATTTGCTAGATCTAGGTTGGCAACTCTGTTCCGTTTGGTAAACACTCTTGAGTTATAGCTAAGATAAATAATTACATTATAAATCATAATTACTGTGCTGAAAGTTTAAAGGTTGGACTATAGTTTATTATTATAATCAGTGAACTGAAAACTGCTGAGGATTGTTCCCAAAAACAACTAAAGTTCACTTAATCACAATATCAACTGGGAGACTACAATTTGACAGCTCTACAGGGGCCCGGGATTCTCGCGCCAAGCAAGTGAAATCACTTTAAATACACAATTATTTGTTTCCGCAAACGTAAAATAATTGTGAGACACTAAAGTATATGTTGCTGCCGGAGCATTGATGATACTATAATTAATTTAAATTTGTTTTTACGTTTTCGTCTGAGGCCATACCGCACATAACCTGTATACCACACATATTTTTCTGGGCAGACTGAGGACTTCAGTTTCTGATGAATAAAAACGAAAATACAAAAATTCAACCAGCAAGTGCAACGCCAACTACATCCAACAAGAGGAGATTACAAGAATTATCACCAGACAGACGATACTAACTGCAATAAAAGTACAACTAAAAAGTCTTGCAGTATGAACCGATTAGATAAAGTTGGTGACCATACATTGGGGGAGCTCATGGATGCCTTTACGCACGTTTTTCAGAGCCAAATTACTCGACTGGCGACGAAAGAGGATTTTATGCAAAGACAAAATCAGTTTACAGAATTAAAAAAAGAAAACATGGAGTTAAAGCAAGCAGTTTATGATCTGACGGCTCGCGAGAAGGAGTTGAGACGGTCATTGGAGCATATGGAGGTAAATTTAAGAAAAAGTAATTTAATCTTCAAAGGTGTTAGCAACGTCAATAATGATGATGCCATGACTACAATTTCGAAGATATGCACTGAAGTATTAGGCGTAAGGGAACCGAAAATCGTAAGTGCAAGTAAAATTTCACCATCTAATGCAAGGCCACCTACATATTTTGTTGAGTTTGCCACGTCGTCATGTGTACATGAAATACTGAAGAATACGAAAAAGCTAAAAGGGTCAAAAGTAATTATTCAGAAAGGCTATCCGATTCACTTACGGAAGAAACGACAAGTACTTTTTAAAATTACATATGAGCTTTCAAAGCTAGACGGAAGCAAAAAGATTTATGTACGAGATGATAAACTGGTAATAGATGGAGAGGTCTTTAGTCATATGGATGGTAATGGTACGTTAGGCTTGGGTAGGTTAAGTGAACTCTTTGTAAATAAAGATGCTGTTAGAGATATTCTATTAAAATGTGAAAAGGACATCAAATAGCTCCTACAACATCTCAAGCTGCGCAGTAGGAATTGAACGTCTGTCGAGATATCACTGAATTATTAAATGATGGTAAATTTGTTAATATAGTCTCTATTTGTAGTCTGAATGAAAACGAAAAATCTGAATTCATACCTCAGGAGGAACGATATCAAATTAAAATTTTATCGTATAATATTGCTGGTTTACGAAATAAGACGCTGTTTCCAGGTTTCTTTGATTACATAAAAAGCTTCAGCATATTTTGTTTATTTGAAACTCATGTCTTGAGTGAAAGTTTCGATGGGTATCATAAATTTTTCGGGGGCTACGAGCTTTGTTGGTATAGTGCTTCAAAATCTGCTAATTATGGGAGAGCTAGTGGGGGTTGGCTCATTGGGATAGATAGTAAACTATTCGGGAAAGTAGTCAAACTTTTCTGGGTAAATGACTGACCAGTTTTAGAATTAAAGAACCGTGAAGGATGCTTAAATATAATACCAGCTTATGTTAATTGTAGTAATTGGGATTCTGACTTTAACAGATTTGTAGATGTTGTTAAATCTATTGATAATGCTGATTGTATAATTTTAGGTGATTTTAATGTCAGAATTGGACAACAACAAATACTTTCGGAAGAGATAAATCTTGGTTCAAAGATTAGTTTTTCAAGGAACTCCAAAGACGAAATTGTCAATTCTAGAGGTAAAAAGTTCCTTGAACTCTGTGACGACTTTGGTCTAGCAATACTAAACGGTCGTACTGAGGGGGACTGCAGTGGTGAATATACGTATATTGGAAGAAACGGATCTTCTGTGAATGATTTAATAGCAATGTCGTATAATTTATGACCGTGTGTTAGAAGTTTTCATGTAGTTCCACAAGTGTACTCGGATCATTTACCTGTTGTACTAGAAATTACTCTCCATGATATGTGTTATCCAAATGTAGATACCCCAAAGCCATTAACTCTGCTCCCTAAATTAAATTGGGGACTACAAAATTTGGATACTTACAAAAACAATGTAATCGAAATGTGTAATAATATGGGCACGAATATCAATGCTGACACAATCAATGACTTAGTTACTATTGTTAGAAACGCAGCTGTTGTAAATGATACAACCAAAACTACAATCAAACAAAAATGGTTTGACAACGATTGTTTACGAGCGAGAAAAGTCTCGTTTAGATGGCTCAATGTGTACCGGAAAACTAATACTGCATTAGCAAAACAGTATTACGTAGAAGCCAATGTGCAGTTCAAAGAGTTATGTAAAATCAAAAAGAAGTCTTATTGCGAAAACCTTAAGGTGAAATTGATTCATGTTAAAGATTCCAAGACTTGGTGGGGTTTATCAAAAGAAATATGTGGTAAGAAATTTATAATCGGCCCTAACATTCAAATCAGTACTTTAAAAAACCACTTTGAAACATTACTGAATCCAAGACTCGAGTACAAGCCTATTCTTTATGCTTCTCCATTAATTAATGACTTTGTTTTAGATAGTGAATTTAACATAAATGAACTTGATTTTGTCCTAAATAAAGCCAAAGACAATAAAGCGCCAGGTATAGATGGAATACCTTATGAATTTTATAGGAATGCCCCAGTAAGCTTTTTAAAAGAATTGCTAAATTATTTTAATTATATTTACAATAGATGTGAAGTCCCTGAATCTTTCACGAGGTCGATTATCTTCCCTCTTTATAAAAAAGGTGATGTAAATAGAGTAGAAAACTACCGTGGTCTTTCCTTTATTATATATATAAATTTACGAGGTTACTAGCGCTCAAGTTTGGAATGGTGAACATCTCTCAGATAGTTTTGTGACAACATCTGGGGTAAAGCAAGGATGCAATTTGAGCCCGCTGTTGTTTGCAATTTTTATTAACGACTTAGAGGATTCTATGGAGGTAGGCCTGACACTTGAGGACATTAATTTAAAAGTCTTAAAATATACTGATGACATCGTTATTTTATCTGACGATCCACACAAACTCCAGCGTATGATCAATAATCTTCAGGAATACTGCCACTTGTGGAACCTGGTTGTCAACTTGGAGAAATCCAAAATTATGATTTTCCAGCGTGGGTCAGGACCCAAGAAGAATAATGAAAATTGGCAATATAATAATGTGCAAGTAGAAGTTGTAAAGGAATACACCTACCTCGGTGTTACATTAACACCGAAGCTATCATTTAACGCCCACCTTAAAAACCGTCTACAGTCTGCAAAAACGGCTATTAATGTAACTTGGAAAAGTTTTCTGGGAAAAGAAGGAATTAAGCATTCTGACAAATTTGTTCTTTACAACGCTGTCTCAAGGTCAGTTCTTTGTTACGGAGCACAGGTGTGGGGTTTTCAGCAATATGACTCTGTTGAAAGGCTACAACGATACTTCGTTAAAAGAATGCTTCGTTTGCCGACAACTACCCCCAACTATATGATAAATTTACAGTTTGGTCTCTCTAATATATACATTTACACATTGAAGTGCCATTTTGACTACATGTTGAAAATTCTGTTTCGTCTTTCTCCCAATAGGCTCCCTCATCAGCTAGCTTTAAAAGTGGTTAGGAGGAACGTATTCTGGTATAGTGAGTGGCAGGAATTAGCCAGCTGCCATAGTTTAGATGTGAATATATCAGGTCAGTCCTATAAACATTTAAAAGCAATTCTAAATAATCTCGTCAGCAGAGAGGAAGCACTACTTATTCAAAGAACTACTGACAAAGCTAGGAGTTCAGTAAGGCATGAGCTTTATGATAAACTGCAATACTGTAATATGAGCAGTTACCTTCGTGACGAATTCTCAGCGAAAAAAATTAATTTGATTACCAGGTATAGGGGAGGGCTTATAAATTTGATGAACGCCAGTCCGTTTAAAAATTCCGGTGGAACACTTTGCTCGCTTTGTAACTTAGAGGAGGACGAGAACTTGTTACATTTTCTCGGAGTTTGTCCTGTTCTTTCAGAATTCCGCATTAGAGCCTTTGGGAAAAACAAACTTGCTGAAGCTGAAATTATAGACATTTTAAATGGAAAGGACAACTTTAATGGTTTGTTTTTATATACAACAACAGCTTGGAGATATCGTTCCTTTTTGGTGAATGAATTTAATGGTTAACCAACTAATATCTTTTTTTTTTTTGAACAGATAATGAGTAAAAAGCTATTAATAATAAAAATATACTTAGTTAGGTTGCTAATCCCGACAGACGGCCTTGATTGCCATTGTCGCAGTTTATTTATTTATTATTTAAATTTCCTATATATTCCATTATTACTTCTGGTTTAATTTTTTATTTTTTTTTTGTTTTTATATTCTTTTTTTTTTATTTCTCTTAAGCATAGTGTATATACATATATATTGTTATTTTTATCCTTTATAGTTTTATTTTCTCTATGAACTATATTTAATTGAATTGAAGGGAATATAAGGAATTATGTTAGTTATAATTTGGAAATGAATAAACATTACTTACTTACTTACTTACTTACTTATTTGCTAGATCTAGGCCTATATAAAACAGTCACAATTTATAGAAATGAGAATACCTACCTACAGGAAGTTGATTTAAAAGACTTCACTTTTTACCATTTTTTACAAGTTTCCGAGCTAATATCTCCATTCCAATACACTTTTTTAATTTTTGCCGACGTTTAATTTAAGATATACAAATCATTATTCTGCTACAAATAGTTTGCCAGCAATTTGCATTGAAAAATATATGAAACTTACAAATGTTGGTACTGACTGCTCTTATATTCAATTTCCTTCAAATAAAAGAGTGGCGGGATAAAGTAATTTATGTTCACTTCAAATTTGTAACTTCTTTACACATCTTATAATATTACTGGTTTGTGGAGTAAATTAATTTTTCCAGACTTTTTTTTAATTTTATAAATATTTTTGATATATTTTGTTCTTCGAAACTCATGTATGGGAGTAGAGCTACAATAGATTTTTTAAGTACTTTGGACAATATAACCATTGCTGGTTAAGTGCAACAAGATCCTCTCAGTTCGATAGAGCCGATGGAGGCTGGCCGCAAAGGCTATGTCCAAATTTCTATGGTATAATAACTATCCTTACATTGATGTAAAAGGACTCTTCCATACTTTGTGTTTATTGCCAGCATATATTAATTGTAATATCTAAGAAAGTAATTTTAACTTCATTACGGAATTTTTAAATTATCTTGGTAATGTGTATATTCTTATTCTTGGTGATTTTAATGCCAGAGTTGGTCAGCTGTAAATAATCCCGGAAGAAGTAGATTTAATCTCAAATATTAGCCAAATGAGAATTTTAAAAGATATGGTTATTAAAAGAAGGGGAATGAAATTTCTGGAACTTTGCGAAGATCTTGGACTATTAATTTTGAATGGGCGAACATTAAAGGAAATTTTAGCTATACTGAAGGAGGTGGAGCTATTAGTAGATGACTAAATTTATTCTGATCATTTCCCTTTATGTTTATGAGTAAATCCGAACACTCTTCATTCTTACCGCCAAGAAAAGGCAATGATTTTATTACCTGAGCTTAATTGGAAAGCTCAGAAATCTGCAGTATATAGGGTAATAGTGGAAGATTTATGCGAACATTTGCCCTCAGAAATAACAGAGCAGTCAATTGAACTTTTGGTTGACATAATAAAAAAATCAGCGAAGCTGATTTGCACTAAGAATCTTACGTACAACCAAAATTGGTTTGAGAGTGACTGTTTACGTAGTCGACCGTTATCCTACAAATGGTTAAATAATTGTAGAAAAACTTGTTCTGAATTTGATCGTAATAGTTACTCAAAGGCAAATGATGCTTATAAAACGCTATGCAAAAGTGAGAAAAAAACATATTATGAATGCCTCCCTGTCAGACTGGCATCTGTTCGAGATTGCAAGAGATGGTGGCAAATAGTATAAGAATTGCGCAGAAAGAAGTATATAATTAGTTCTGGTATTAGTATAAATACCTTTAAGACCTATTTTTAGTCTTTGTAAACACGCCTCTGTAAGTTCTCTTATTGTACTGTATGCAACTCCTAAAATTTGTGATGCGACGCTAGATAGTAAACTTGAGATGAGCGAATTGCGTGAAGTTTTAAATAATATAAAGGATAATAAAACGCGTGATGCTGATTCTATAAATATGCACCTGAAATAGTTCTGGAAAAATTACGCAATTCGTTATTTTATAAGCTCTACTTTTATAAAGTGGGGGTGCGAGAAAGACTACAGAATATTGGATTTTCCAAAATAATAATATTGAAGTAGTTAAAAAATACACTTATTTTGGTGTTGTATTATTAACTCCAAAATTGCCAATGGTGGAACATATGAATCAACGCCTGCTATGTGCTAAAGTAAGCCTTAACTGTGCGTGCACACTTTTCTCATAAAACACAGTATTAGCCAGTCCGGAAAAATTAAAATATTTAATGCAATTACTAAATCTATTCTTTGTTACGGAGCCCAAATTCGGGAATTTTCTCAATTTAATAATGTAGAAAATTTGCAGCGCTTTTTTCTAAAAGACAATGTTAAGTTTATCACAACAAACCCCTAATTATGCACTCACTCTTGAAACATATTTGTCAAATTTGTACATCTACACCTTAAAATGTTATTTTATATATATCGTCAAAACACTTTACGCATATAATTGTGACAGATTACCCCATAAACTCACTCGAAAATTTTTAGAAAAATATATAGATAGATGAATCACCCTGTATTCAGATCACGATACCTTCCGGTATACCTTGTATTTGCGAATAATTTAAAGATGCTGAATTAAAAAATACAGAGTAATACACTTTTCGACAGCTACCATTCTTGGCTAATTAATAAGCTAATAATAACCAAAATCTATAGGGTGGTTCAAAACTTATACTCATTTATTCTCACGAATATTGGAGCTGGAGGAGAAGAGATAGCTCTAGCCTTCCCTCTCTCTGCAATTTGGGTGAGACTGAGGACTTATTTCAATTTCTTGCAATCTGTCATATTCTATCCGAATTTTCGGAAGGAATCTGAAGTACTAGATATTCTTAACAGTCTCTTTTAGTTTGCTACAAAAGCCTGGAAATACAAAAAAATTTTAATTTCATTGTATAATGAATAACTCAAGAATTTCGAAAATGCTACAAATCCCTAGATATAATATGCTCAATACTTGTAGCTTATTACTAATGAAAACGACTCACTTAGGATGCTAACTAATTGTTTGACAACCACGACAGACTACCTTGGAGCAATTGATGTAGTTTTGATTTTTTAAGTCAATTATAGTTTATTTGCATCTTCGTATTAATTTCAGTTTAATTTATATTATTATTATTATTCTCTTTCTTATAACTATTTGAATCTAAGGCAATGAAGTGTATAATAAAAAATTATTATTATTATATATTTTATTAAATTTATGTTTGTAATTTACATCAATGTATTGCGCATATTTCAACTATTGCTTGTTTTCCTAGAAGAGGTAAATTAACCTAACTGAAAATTACATAAACAAAACAATAAAATGGATATTTCTACAAAATTTTCACCTTCAATGTTGCTAATTAATATTTTGTGTAGCCATTTTTATTTTTAGCGAGCTTAGCGTTGACATCTCTTCGAATATATGTACATATAACTAAAGGAAGCGAAATATCGTGTAAAACCCTATGGGTATGAGGGAAACATGGTTTTTAGGCGAACGGGTGGAAAGGAAAGAAAAATGTAACCTAGTTTAATCAAGATTTAACCAAGTTAACTTGGCGTTAGTCAATTGTGTCAACTCAAATTAAACGTCAGATTCGTGTTTTTGTGCATGGTTTTGTTTTTTTTTTTGTTATTTGATTGAAAAACGTTAAGTTGTTCCGTTAATTGTAATAATTTTAAATAAAAACATTCGAAGTTATAATTTAGTTATCAAGCCTTGTATATAGGTTAATAAATTGAAGAGTATTTCAAGAATGAATTGTGCTGTCATAAAAGAAAATGTCAAATATTGGTTATGTTTCACAAAAATTAAAGTAGACTTATTCAAATAATTTACACTTAGCCTAATGCATTGCGATCTACTAGATCATTATCAGAGGAGTTAATCAATACGAAAAGCTTTTGAAGCCATCAAACCAAACACTAATATTAATACATACTCAAATGGTTAATACAGACATACATGAATTTAATTAATACAAAATTATATTAATCCAACAAAAGCGGACTTAAGAGCGGCCTCAGAATTTTTGAAATCAGTCTATTCATTTAATATAAAACTGCCTTTATTTTTTTCTGCTCGAATTTCTTTAACTTGATATTTATTCAAAAATCTTCCAGCCGGTAGATAGTCAAGAGATTAATATTATTTTCTACAATATTATGATTGCTGCACATTAAATGCTGATGTACATTATAGGCTTTGGAGTTAATGTGTTCCTTCAACCTAAGTTTATGTTTTCGTCTTGTTTTTCCAACATAGATGACGTAACAGTTGTTACAAGAAATTCTATAGACCCCAGTTTTTCCAAGTCATCAACCCCAGGATTTAACTTATTGTTAACCAATAATTTTCCTACGGTTAACTTGTTGGAAAAAGCAGGCAGTACGTTATTGTGTGTTAACGGTTTAATTAATTTCTATGACATATCTTTAATAAGTACATATATGGAATTTTCTTGGGTTTCATGTCACAATTTTTGTTTTGTAGAATTAATAGACTACACTTGGTCACACCCAAAACTCCGGTGCGCGTTGGAAATAAGAAGACAGATAAGCAGAGCTTCATAATGTCTTCAACCCCTTTCCAAAAAGCTGAAGAAGGAAAAATTAAAAAAAAAGGAAAGACAACAAAAAATAGCAGAAAATAAAAAAGAAAGACAACGTAAAGCAGAACAAGCAGCGAAAAGAAATCAAAATTATAGAACAAAATTAAAAATTCAAGCGTGAAAATAAACAAAGTACAGTAACTCTCAAAACGAAAACCAAAGTAAGTGCCACCGCTAAGCCTGCTTTGAATAAACAAGCAGATTTACAGCCCATGTTCGCCAGTTATTTAATGATAATAAGGAACAAATTCTCCAGACAGGCATTGAACTACAAAGCCTTTTCGAAAGTGTGGCCGTTTATTCTGGATTATGTTACGAATGTTTGAATCATATTACACAAAACGAATCGGGAGTAAATTGCTTCGTCTGTCGTAAAAGTTACCACACTAAGTGTGCTTCAAAATTATATCCTCGCTATAAGGATTTTAGCTGTAGAACCTGCTTTATAAGAACTTAATTTTTTTTTTAAAGCATACGGAAGTTTATTTTTTCCCGGACGGGAATCGAACTTACCCTTGTTAGAATCAGTCAATGATGGATAAAGAAGAATTTTTAATAACTTTTATTTTTAACGATTCTAAATCAAATTCATAAATACAAAAAGAAAAAACAACCGCCTCGACCGGGGCTTGAAACCGCGACCTTCCGCTTGCCGGGCGACTGCTCTTACCACTGAGCTAACGAGACAGATGACAGATGCCAGCTGAAAGCAAATCATGGCTTAGTAGGCTAGTAACAAATTGATAAATGCAGGAGGGAAAATCATTTGTCTCGTTAGCTCAGTGGTAAGAGCAGTCGCCCGCTAAGCGGAAGGTCCCGGTTTCAAACCCCGGACGAGGCGGTTATTTTTTCTTCTTGTATTTATGAATTTG
Source organism: Dioctria rufipes (assembly GCA_963924295.1). NCBI lineage: Eukaryota > Metazoa > Arthropoda > Insecta > Diptera > Asilidae > Dioctria > Dioctria rufipes. The sequence continues at coordinate 303,711,490 of OZ002740.1, forward strand.
ATTTAGAACCGTTAAAAATAAAAGTTATTAAAAATTCTTCTTTATCCATACGGAAGTTGCATTTTTATTTCTTTTGTATTTGTACTGCATTAATTAAAATGAATAATTTTTTTTTTTTTAATTTCTGAAAATACCTATAATGTGTTTTTCGCAGGTACATTTAACTACTTGTTATAAAAATAAATTGGGGGCTCGTGACTAGCAAATTCCACCGGCTCGTAACTGGTAAAAAGGGGGCTCGGCACTGGTAAATTGCCTCCTGAGTAGATTTTTAGCTTTATTTTTAAATTTAACAGTATTTCAGTCATTTTATTGTTATATTTTACATCTAAAGAAACTAAGTATGTGTAAAATTGGAAAAATTAACATTTTGTTAGCTTAAGTAATACAATATTGAGTATTTAAGTAAAAACTTTCCTTAAGGGGGGCTCGTCACTGGGTGATTTACCCTATTCGTTTTGAGATATTCAAGAACGACAGATATATATATATATTTTTTTTTGTGTCTTATAAAAGGCATTTTTTTCAATAATTTATCATGACAAATTAAACTTTTCTCTCTAAATAAACTACAGACCATGCCTACATATGTTTTAACTAGAGCTAAAGTTATGATTTTTAGTATACATATAACTCAAAATATCAAAAAGAAACAAATTTTATCGATTTCTATAACCTTTAATTCAGGCAACTTTCGTCGTGGGATAAAAAAGAAATTAGTGGAATTTTTATTTCATAATTACTTAACTTTAATCTAAATAAGAACGAAATTGGTGGTGGTCAGCTTGAAAAAAATGCGAATTTTGATCGATTTAAGTAGGTACTATGGAATGACCCAAAAGTTTCTTTTTAGACCTGCGGCGTTTACCAGCTGAGCTATAGTATTAAAGGTTCGTAACTTTTATAAAACAGAGATCCGCTATGTGCTTTCATCATTCATAACCAATTTCCTTACCACGTAAAAAAAGATTCAATAGAACAATAATTTCAACTTTTTAAAAACTTTTCTACTCAGAGTGATGGGTGGAAGTATTTCTTTGAGAGGTTACTGGCTTTATCTAAAAAGTGAATAAATAATATTCCGAGGAAAAGTTTTATAATTTACCGCGAAATTACTTTTCCAACAGTCAAGCCAGAAAAGTTTGGTCTACATGTATTTCTATTTCGAGAAAATAAAAATCTTGAATTTTTTTATTTGTCTTACTTAACTTTAATTCAAAGTTCATATCTCCAAAACAAATAAGAATCACAATTGCTTTACAAGTTTGCGCACTTTAAACATGTATATGTATTTATTCTAACGAAGTGTGTCCTTTCAATTGCTAGCTAATTTGCGGAAAAAGGTTATTGTGGTACTTAAAATACATACAATATCTAAGGGAACCTATTATGTATGAGAGTCCATCTAGTTCGTGGAAGGAGGAATGTTCTGTTACAAAAGGACGAATTGTGATGAATTATCATTTTGATTTAACAAACATTCCAAGGAGATATTACAAAAACGAGCTTATACGATTTTAATAATGTCCTTACCAACAATAATTGATATTACGCATGTGCTCATAGTATATGGAGGAGGAATACTTCCGAGTAGTCAAAAATATTGTACATATCTACCTGACTCAGAATAATCTAATATACTTATAATGCAATGTTGTGAGCAGAACTGTATTGTTAGTGCTATAATATAGTCTATGAGACTTAATATGATTCTATGTGGTACGATTATATGCAAATATCTATACATGAACTAACGCGCAGATAGGGTGCACTCAGTACTTGCCTTAAGTTTGTTATTCCGTATGTAACGCACAGAAATAATGCTAGTAGAGAACATGAAAAAAGCTGGAATTGGTATAAGACAAATTCTTATGATACCCAAGATAAATGCCCGTATGGTCACCCTTCTGTGCAAGTTTGATTTTTGAAGTGGTTTTTCGCATATAGTTCTAGAACAGTTTGTCGGACAGAAAAAATGATTATAACCAATTTTATAGGATTTCGTATTCTAAACAAGTTTTTTTTACTATAAAAATATCTAGGACTGATCGTTTTCACAGTATATGTAAAAAAGCGATTTAGTACATTTTTGAAATATTTGCTAGTACAATGAAAACACTATGTACCAAATTTTAGCTCTCTATATCGATGCGTTCTCAGGCAGTGTCCAAATATATAGTGGAAAACGAAAGTTTTGTATGGCAACCCCACGAAGGAGTTGCCCGATTTGTCTCATTTTCGAATTTAATTGTGCTTTTTTGTATAAGTCTGTGTACAAAATTTCAGCACTCTAAGTATACGCGTTTTCGAGTTATCGTGCGCACAGACGGACGGACGGACGGACGGACGGACAGACAAACAGAAAGACAGACGGACATGCAAAAATCAAAATATCTTTATGATGCGTGAGTGTCCATTCCATTTTGCTCTACCATCATTATTTCTGTGCGTTACATGTGGAATGACACACTTAGTATGCCCTATAGATTTTATCTAGGTTATACAATTTATTTTATGTTTGTCCATCTGTCCGCCCGTCTATCTGTCGGTCTATTTATCAGTCCGTTTTCACGATAACTCGAGAACGCATTCGCTGAAATAAAAGTAAGTACCTCAGTAATTAATTTTTAAAAAAATAAAAAATAAATAAGTAAATGTGAATTCGAAAATGAAACCAATCAGGCAACTCCTGCGCCATACAAAATTTATTTTTTTCACTATGTATTTGAGCACTGCCAGAGAACGCATCGATGTAGAGAGCTGAAATTTTGTACACAACGTTTTCATAAAAATAGTAAATAAAATTTCAAAAATGTACTAAGTCGGGCAGTCCCTTCTTTGTGTTGCCATACAGAACTTTAGGTTTTCACTATATTTATTTATTTATTTATTTGAAAAGTTATTATGATAGTGGACATACAAAGTCCAGTAATACACAGCCGTACAGATTAAACAATAAAAATAAAATAAAATAAGTAAGAACAAGAAAATATTAATAATAATAAAAAAGAAAAAGAAAATACATAATTCATGAAAATATTAAAATAAAAAACGAATAGTTAAGAATATAAAAATAAATCTAGGTAAAAAAGAAAAGAAAATATTGAATATGTACAATAATATAGGGTAATTGCACTAATAACCGGCCACTTAAGAGATACTTGGGATTTAATTCAGTGAACAACTGCATTGAGAGGAATATAACTTGCAGTGACATTTTATATAGGTGAAACATTTGTTAGCAATTTAAAAAGTATTTTTTAGTCTAATTATCAATAAATACTTTATAAATAGAAATATAAAGAAAACTGCCTTTTGGAGAGTCTCCGGGCAAGAAAAACCAGTCTCCGGCCATCAATTGAACCAAATCCCGGCCAACAAAAAGGTTAGGAATAAATGGCCGCGAAGATAACAAATAAAAAATCTTACTGTTTTAACATGTTTCTATTTTTCGTAGATATGTAGTTTAAAGTAAATAAAAAGGGGAACACAAAAATCATAGTTCTTTTGTTGAAAAAATAAAAAAGGCAATTCAGTTTTTTATCTCATTTAGCAATCAGATATATATTAGGAATTTATCAGATCTCCACAGTCGTCACAGTAAAAAAGAGAGTAATGTTAAGAATGATATGGGTAGACAGTTAGACCTGGTATTTTACACTGTCACTTATTACATAGTTGAACTTATTACATAGTTGAACCTAGCCCAGTTATAATGTCTACTCGTGACAAATATCACCCCCCCCCCCCCCCCCCTACCAACGAAAACTTTACAAATTGTGACGAACCAGCATACTTTTTCAATTTTAGAAAGGCTAACTTTTCGGAACTTCGCAGTAGACTTACATCTATTGACTTTAATACATTACTGGCTACTGGATCCGCCACTGGTACCAAATTTAAGCTCTCTCTTAGTCGACGCGTTCTTAGGCAGTACCCAAATATATACTGAAAAATGAAATTTTTATATGGCAACCCCGCAAAGCGGATTGCCTGATTGGTATTATTTTCAAACTTACATTTACTTAAAAAAAAAAGCGTGTGCAAAATTTGACAACTATAAGTAAACGCGTTCTCGAATTTTCGTGAGAATGGACAGACTGACAAACAGACAGGTGGACATGCAAAAATCAAAATAACTTTATTGTTCGTGGGTGTCCAACTCATTTTGCTCTACCATCATTATTTCCGTGTGAAACAAACAGAATGACAAACTTAGTATACCCTATGATTTTATCTAGGGTATAAAAATGTGTTATTTAAGAGGAATCAGTACTCACCAAAAATATCAATTTAGATTGCAGCGAACCTGTAGGCAATTAGATTTGTTATACGTAGGTTTGTGTCTTGAAAGTGAGAAAATTCATATAAAATTAGGGTAGACCTAGAGCACGGACCACATTATAGAGATCTAGCTTAAAAAACAGAAACCCAACATGTGACAAAATTATACAATTTAAGACGAAAAATGAATATTTGCTCTTCAAATTAATTGAAAATATTTAACAAGAATTAATTCTACATTTTTTTTGCACGTAATTGTTAAACATGCTATTTTGCTTTGTATTTAAACAACTTTCAATGAAATATTGCAATTTTTCGTCGGTGAAATATCGGGAGAAAAAACAAGTACTATTAGAGTTAAATAATTAAAAAAAGCAAAACTAAAAATGAAAAACTTGACATTATTTTCTAGATCTGGGTTTTATCTTTCTAAAATAGTCACGATCTAAAGAAATGAGATAAATAAAGGGGAGAAACAAAAAGATTCCGTGTAATTCACCTGAATAAAACAAAAAAACAAAAACAAAATAAAAACAAATCAATTGCATAATTCTTTAATTAAACATCACCTCACACATCAGGAGACTCAGTTTCTACAATTAATCATGTTCCCGTGAGCAGCTAAGGTAGAAGTCTTAAGAAAATCACCTGTTGACAGCTGCCGCCGAGAAGATGATTAATTCCAGAAACAAATATATTACAGCAATACACTTCCTTCAACACTTACAAATTACGTCAAGGGTATCAGTGGATACTTTAAATTGCTAATAATAGCAATTTATTGAGTGAAATTGACATAATTCACGAAAAACACATATCCACTTGACATAAAGCACAATTCTCAATTTATTAGAAATTGTGTAAGTTGTGTCAATTTAAACAGCAAATTCACAATGATACAACACCAAAATAATATTTAGTTCACACTCACTTGATATTGCACCTGTAATCACCACGAAATTCGCGACATAAATAAACCCGCGAAACGAGATACAACTACCGCGAACTGACATCCCTTCAATTTCTGTCAACATGTCATATATAAAATTGGGGTGTTTTTTCCCGGAAAACACACTGGTGGTGATAAAAATTACCGAAAACATCCCCATTAAAGGATATAAAAGAATTAATATTTTATCATATATTCAATAAGAAGGAAAGAGAGAAAGCGCAAGAAAGAGATCAGTAATGATCAAGTTCCATATCACGAAAGAGCCATAAATACTGCTCGAAACAGTTTGCTTAAGCGATATTTAAAAACGAATTGGTTCAATATCTTTATCAGAAAAAAAAAGAAATGAAATTGCAAAACGATCTAGAGTGGAATGTTTCACGCAATTTTCAGGGTAAATTTACGAGGTTCATTCCCCAAGGTCATGAATTTCAGCATTTTGTCATAAAAATTCGTTGTGGAACATAAAGCCAACATGGCGGATCTGGGTATAAAAAAGTGCTGCAACTAAGCATCAATCTCTTTTTTAGTTTGTGATTTGACCAGTGAAGAACTAACAAGTAATAATAATAATAATTCTTTATTTGGCTAGGTACGAAGAGACATATGCTATCTTAGATTGTACAAAGTGCAGTGGTTAGATAAGATTCTTCGATACTACAAAACAACTACGAACTAAGCAATTCAGAATAGAGAAAAAAACAAAAACAAAAATCAAAAATCATAAGATATAA